>WTSP01015993.1:0-15721 GCA_025331215.1 Actenoides lindsayi
GGCCATGGTTTTTTTTAATTACACTTAGAGATAAATAAATTTATTGGTTGAAAAGGGTTGTATTGGTTAGTAACAACTTTATGAAAACATGAAGGAAAGAAAATATGTATCTTCTGGTTACAGTCAAGAATCTATCTACCATGTTTGCGAGTGGGCAAGTGGCACTTTGAAAGACAAAATGATTGATTAGCCTTCTCTCTTTTGTGGTTTCAAAGTTGTTCCTGAATCCTTGAACATTTAAAAGATAATAATTAGACTTCATAATCCTTCATGTTATAAGCGAATATAATCAGTCTCCTATGGTTAATAAATGAATAAGAACATTAAGCGGTGATGTGCTGACATTCAAGGCATCACTTTAGAACAATATCTTATTTGTAATCAAAATATCTTATTGCTTTGGTAAACTTGTATTAACCAGAGACAGATAAAAAAAAATACCATAATGGTGTCTAGTAGATCAGTGGTGGCAAAGACACTGAAGGGTGAACATATTATTCTTTTCTCATTTTCCAAAGTATTTTCAAATACATTTTCCTGTAATGAATTTTCTTATTTTCTTCCATAACATCCAGGATTACTGTGATATCAAGGTGGTTTTATGTAGTTAACATTTTATTTCAAATGTAAATTATTCCTCGTAATGAACTCTCTGGCAACTGATGCTAATTTTCATAAATATTCCCCTTTAATTTAAATGATCAGATCAGTACTTAGAAGACAACTAGTTACGGAAAACAAAACACAGTTATTTTACACATTCAACCACTAACTACTGTGAGCAATTTATGAATGCTTGCTTTCAGGATAGAACCACATTGTGTCACCGAGAGAAATTATGCATTGGCATGAATAAAATGGCAACTATTATCATACTGATAGCATCTCTATTTCTAATTAGGCTCTAATTACCCTTAAAGCATTTGACTTTTCTTAGTAATTTCTAAGATAGTTCTTTTTATTGCTACTATTCTTTTGTCTTATGATAAAAATCTCTGTCATTTGTCACGGAGTTGACTATATTTAAGCAAAATTTAAGTTTCTATGGATATCTTTATCCTGAAAATGCTGATAGTACATAAAAGTGAAACAATACAAAATTAAGGACTCCATACCATAAAGAAGATCCTGTCTTGTCTCCTACAAGACAGAAAAAAAAAAAAAGGAAAAAAAAAAGGAAAAAATAAACCCCAACATAATTAAATTCCTTATGGCAATTTATTTCTAGATTATTCTTGATAGATAAAGGGCAACACTGTATTGTAGTAATAAAGTTAACTGTGTTGTATGGTTTTCAGAATGTTCTTAAACTGTATGCATCATCCGAATGTTAATAATGTTAATGTAATATTGACTCTCATTTTAAAGGGAATTTTTCATATGCATGCACTCCCACTTACCTTCATTGTGAACTCGGGAATCCCTGTTAAATATATGCCATTCAGTCTTATTCAGGTCTTTGTAGACAGACCTTTTGATCTCACCTACGTTCTGCTCACTCCTCCGTATCTCCCAAGGGCAATTCCAACCTGCTCATTTGTTTAGACTTTACGAAATAACAGCTCAATTAAAGAAAGACAAGGTTTTAGAGGACAATGGTTTTGTGGTACACGAAAAAGCATTCATTACATATGTTTGGAAACATCCAGTGTGACTGATGAAAAACATAGCTGCCTTGAGCAAGGGTGATCTGAGGTCTAAACTTCCAAACTTAGCATTTCCAAATCTCCCTCTCTTAAAATCATCATGTGCTGACTACATTATGACCATTATCTATACATGCCTCACAATAAGTATCCTGTTCTTTTCCATACGGACTTAAAATTTCCTCTGTTATCCCATATGATGCATATGAGGACATTCATTGTACCTTCTGTGGCTTTAGGAGTGTGATTCTGTAAGATGCAGCAACTTCTTGAGCAACAGCTTCTTGAGATGCAACAACAGATAGAGCACTGGGTTCAGTTCTGGGCACCGCAGGATAAAAAAGCCATCGATGTGCTGGAGAGAGTTCAGAGAAGGGCAGCAAATCTAGTGAAGGGTCTGGAGAAAATGTCTTATGAGGAGCAGCTGAGGGATCTGGGGTTGTTTAGTCTGGAGCAGAGGAGGCTGAGAGGAGACCTTCTTGCTCTCTACAGCTGCCTGAAGGGAGGTTGGAGTGAGGAGGGTATTGGTCTCTTCTCCCAAGTAACTAGTGATAGGATGAGAGTAAGTTGCACCAGGGGAGGTTTAGATTGGATCTTAGGAAAATTTTTTTTTATGAGTGGTGAGGCCTTGGAACAGGCTGCCCAGGGAGGGGGTGGAATCATCATCCCTGGAAGGGTTCAAAAAATATCTAGATGTGGCACTACAGGATGTGGTTTAGTGGTCATGATAATGTCCAGTGGATTGTTGGACTTGATAATCTTGAAGGTTGTTTCCAACCTTAATGATTCTATGTTTCTATATCTCCTTGTTTGAACTTTAGCACTTTGCTTTTCAGCTAAACTTGTTTCATGACATCCAATTGTCCTTTTTAAGGACTGAATGGAATAGTATTTGTATGGCATGGAAAATAAAGGGATTGTATTTTGGCATGTTAGGAAAGGTAAGACACAAGGGACAAGGGATTGCAGATGGATGATGTGAAATGAACCACTGGGACTGAGTGGGTTAGAAAATGTCGAAGCTTTGGACAATTTAGGGATAATTGTCATCAGGTGCTAGAGCTTGACAATGCCCAGCCCTAACCCTAAACTCACCTCAGTGCATCCTTATACCACACCTAACTATAGAATCATAATATGAATGCAAATATTAAATAACAGAATCATCCAGTAAGACTCAAACTTCCTACCATTCACCTTAGCCCTGGAGAAAACCAAGCGATTCACCTTCAGTTGTGTAACATACTTATGACAATTAAAGACTGAGAAAACCATTTTCAATTAATTAATTCATTTTTTTTCATGTCACCTAATACAACAGGCTTTACAGAATATTGGTTAGAAGAAAACAGGGGCAACAAGTCCTCAGAGTAAGGCCTTGTGTTAGCAGAGGAGAAGCATCCTTTACCAGCACAGCTTAGAATTCACTGTTCCATACTGATTTCAAAGGTTTGAAATGTCTTCCTTGCCATACATTTAGTGTGATATGCATAGGTGAATCATCTTGTAATTTCCTAAAAGTAGTTTCTAGTCTCAATAAAATGAAAGGAAAAATATCCAATTATTTGAGCAATCGTAGAAATGGCTCCAGAATTTAACCTTCCACCCAATTCTGGTGGGTGGTATGGAGAAAGGCTCTGAAAGTTTTTTTCTTCTGCTTCTCTTAACGGAGAATTAATCCATCATATCAAGGTGATAACATGTTTGTTTTGTGCACAGACAATCTTTTAAATGTCTTTTACATTAAATCGAAAGGTATATGTAAAGCTTGTGTTTCTTCTAATGTAGACTGCTTTAGGTGCATAATTTTAAAGGTATGAATACTGCTCTATAAAATCAAATGCAGTTCACATACCTTAAAAGGTATGGGGTGATCTGAGATTCTTATGCGATCTAATACGTGGAAAGGAGGTTAATCTTCAAGACTGCACAAGTCGTAAGTATTTTTCTAAGCAGGCAAAATGAAAACAAGAGAGAAGAGAGCAATATTTCATAAACCAATATTAATAAAACACAACTCCTGAGTTATGCCAGTCTGGCTTCATTTTCTACTTTCGCTGCAGTAATCTGCTTCCTGAAAACATTGCACTCTCCACATGAGGAACCGTGAGTTCATATTGGGAGCAAAGTCCCACAACTGGGCATTCTTTGTCCACGAGGAAGGCCATCCTCTTCAGGAACCCAGGTGGCTATTTTATTTATCATTACTCCAAGGAGGACACCTATACTGCGCTCTCTGTCTTTGCTTCCCTGGGAGAAGGTGCTTAAGAGCCCGCAAGACACAATGGAGCCTGTTGTTCAAGACTTAGACAAGTGGGACAAAACAAAGAGTATAAAACCTTCAAAAAAAGCCATGATCCAGTTAAGATAAAAGAGAAAGTAATTAACTGCTTACTAATGATGCAATCATCATTTGCCCAGGATAGAGCTTTCAGTCTGCACAGTCTTGAGCATTCAGAGGAACCGGAGCTGCTCAGCACCACAGAGAAGCCCTTAGGCCATTGCAGAGCACATTTGCCAAATACAGACATTATCTCAGCCTTTGCTAACCTAATTAAAGACGTTCTGTCACATAAAACAATGTGGAGCTGGAAAAACCTGAAACACTGTTGAAAGAGTTTCACTCTACCAACGCTCGCTTCGCACACGTGAGAGCTGCTTTATTCAAGGCTTTCCCATTTGTAGCATTTTATTATCTGCCTGCTCCAACTCCCTTTCCTGTGGAGGCAGTGTGGGAAGACGGCATCCCATGTTCTGAGAACTAAGGTGGACAAAATGATGCAGCCAACTCACTGCTCGGTGAAACTCATCACTGTAATGTTAGGAGTTGGACACTCACTCAAAACCTCCTCACCTGTGTGTCCTAGCTACTCTGAATACCAGGGAGAAATGTCCATCCTGGCTCCATTTCCACAACTAGCCCTTCAGACTACACTCCAGGACTGACGTCAGTGGAAAAGGCCTGGCCATATTAATTCCAAGGCCACTGTTGAGTTTTTGTGTTAAAAAAGAGGGGCTGGAACCCTTTTCTGTCCATTTGGAAAGGGAAGAGCGGGGTTCTTGTCAGCCTGAACAAGTACAACACACACCCAGGGCAAATGTCCTCAATGTTAACATGCAAGTAAAATTGGAGTAAGGAAGAAAGACAAGGAAGGGTAATTTCATTAAGCTAGAGAGGAAATTATTTCATTAGACTCGAGCATAGCAGAAGGTATTCTTATGGGAATGGGGGTGATCTTAGAGATGATCTCTGCTAGAGAGACATGTGCTTTTGCACTGAGAACAAATTAAACAATACATAAACAATCTCATTCCTGTATTTCTGGATATTTTGAAGTCATCTCTAAGGCACAACCCCCTTTTCATTCTTCAGTAGTGTACGTGGAACTGAGGATTCAAGTTCAGACTTGTCAATTTTGCTACTGCAGTCTCCTTTTGGATCACCAACATTAATGCTCAAGATATATTTAGTCTTATCTTTAAATGTTTTGATCAGAAGCCCAATCTAGACATATAGTCACCTTCTATTTATTCCATTGTCAGTGGTGAGAAAAATGCATCTTCCCACACGGTGGTGGCAAGAGGGAGTTATCGCAGCCATCTCAGTTTCATATCTCAAGTTTTGTGGGACGGTGGGTTTCAGCTCACCGAAGTTAAGACACCTAGCTTGAGATATCTCCTAGTAAGATAACTGAACCTAATTCAGTCCGTGTAGGCTCCTTTCATAGTTCAAAACCCAAATGTACAGGTGTTGCCTGTCCCAGTTAGATGCCTATCTTAAATTGGATTTCACTATGGAAACATCTGTTTTATCCTTTGAATCTCAATGGTGTCCTGAGCAATTTCCTTAGAATCAGATGTTTAAGTTTCAGATGCCCAACTCTGGGAAGGTGACTCACCCCTTGTGTTGAAAAGCTTCCATTAACAGTTAGTCATACTCTGAAATTCTGCTGTAGCTTCCTTAATTCTCCCTTGTTACATATACCGGTATGTAGAAAACATAGAATGGTTTGGGTTAGAAGGGGCCTTAAAAATCACCTAGTTACAACCCCTCTAGACCAGGGTGGGTTGGAAACACCTCCCACTAGACCAGGTTGCTCAAAGCCCCATCCAACCTAGTCTTGAACATTTCCAGTGATGGAGCATCCACAGCTTCCCTGGGCAACCTGTGCCAGGGTCTCACCACCCTCAGAGTGAAAGAACTTCTTTACTTCTAAGCTAAATCTACCCTCTTCCAGTTTGAAGCCATTACCCCATCTATAAAAAGACATATCTGTGGTGAGATGAATCTATCACAAGCAACTTTAATTACTTAAAATAATTACCTATTAACGTAATTGACTTCGTGGTATAGACTGCAGAAAAATTATGCTGTTAAAAGTAGATCCAGCATATTTCTTGCCGTGATAGTTGACAGATTTCCCCACCAATTAGTCACTGAGAAAATGCAAGGGTTAGTGCTATTTTATGTGTACTTCTACTAAGCAGCAGGGTCATATAGAAGAAAGCCACTTGGAGAAATGATAAACCTTGTACTGAAAAGGCAAAAATTGTCTGTGTTTAAATGTGTGAAAAACTAAACACAAAATAGGCCTGCAAACATGATTTTTAATATTAAGAGAAAAGACTGAAAAAATAAGGGTAAAAAATAAAAAGAAGAGAAAAAGAATAGAGACTGTATGAAAATGAAAACCTTAAAAAGACTGGAAAATGCAGTGAGAAATCAGAATAGGCAGTTACATGTTAAAAGTCTTGAAAACAATAGGATAAAGTAAAAAGATCTGGTAACTCCATTAAACCTTGCAAAGAAATTAAACACAAATGATAAAGGGATCTTTAGCCACAGAAATTCAAAAGAAGGACAATGCACTAAGAGTAAGACAAAATCTAATGTTGAAAGGACACAATATCTTACAAATAATATTCATCTTCGACAAGGATGCAGATCAAGGATCAGGAGGTTGGGTGACTGATGGAGATGTGTACATCAAGATAGAAATTACTGTTATCGGGACAACACCAAAGTGTACATGCTGTGCTGATAAAGATATAATTCTGGGAGTGATCCTTGACCCTCAGACTGTGTGCTGAAGAATTGCTTGTGTTTACATAGTTCTGAGTTACTTGACTCGGAGCAGATTGGCTGTATCCACATTTTGTAATACTTGGCCTAAACTGCTTCTGGGGCACAGCTGGCAACCCTAAACCAGGTGGGGTGTTTTTTTTTGATCAAAGAGCATAAATGGTGTAAATGCTGTGCCATGATAGAACTTTTACATCATGCTGTTGAGGGGGCGTGACAGATGCACTGGGCATTGGTATGAGGTTATATAGAACATGTAGGAGAGGGATAAATGAAGACTGAAAGTGTTTTAGAATGATGGTAAATGACTGTCAGACAAAGCATTTTTGAGGGAACAAACCAAACTTGGGCAGGGCCCACACTGCCTAGAACAGTCTTTCCTCCTCTGAGCCATACCCTGAACTTCATCTGGTTTTCATCTTAAAGAAAAAAATATTATTTTGATCCATACAGAAACCCCAGGAGAGATTCAACACATATTTGTGGATAATCAGAGAGTAAATTAATTGCAAGTATGAATATATTCACATGATTGTATGCATGCAGATTAAGGCAACTGATAATGTCCATGTCTGAATGCAAGAAGAAATTGGAAAATTATAGGAAATTGAAAGCCTGATAGAAAATATTCTTTATGTTTGTATCAAATTTTTAGAATGGAACCATATCTGTTCAGAATAACAATTATTAGATCTGTTTGAGCACTCAAGAAAAACAGCACCAAAATTAAAGAACTTGCATGTAGTAATAAATAGCAAAAGAAAAGTTATTAGAAATGGTCAGTTTATCCACTGGTGGTGACAGATGATCTAGAGGAATCAGAAGACCATTAATGAGATGTGATCATGCATAAACAGTAGCATTCGTGCTATCTATTGGGCAAGGAGCTGTCAAAGAAATAGAGGAAAACGTAACAAAGCCACTGCTAAGATCTTTTCATGCAGTGCCATGCACAGTTCTAGCTGACTGTGTTCAAGAGAAGAGCATTCATGCTGGAGGTTACACCAGGGGACTACCAGAATGAACAAAGTGGAAGAGCTGTTTTACAAAGGGAAATTAAAAAAAAAGATGGTTTTGTTGTTTGGGGTTTTTTTTTCTTTTTTTTTAATTTTTATTGTTTAATTATTTTTTTTTAACTTCGGAGAAATAACAGTTAAAACAAATTGATCTTCATAAGTACCTTGAAGTTACAAACACCAAGCTGAAAGAAGACATAATCAAAATAAGTGTTGGGACAAGAATAAATCAACTTAATCCAGCCCTGATATAGAAACAAAATATTCCTAATTTTCTGAAGCATGAGGCCTGTCCTACTCACCCTATAACTAGAAACCCAACTGGATTCAGCATCCTGGGAAATGGAGTATATGATAATTTCCTGACACAACAGTGTCTGGGTATAGACCTGATAACACCAACATATTTTTTTTCCCATCTCTTTTACAGTTTTTTCCTATCATTTTAATTTAGGAATAAAAAATATGGATTATTTTTATTTTTTTTAGTACACTTGGTGACTGTAAAGCTATTGTGTAGACAGATACAACATAAGGAATTGGAATACAGATTAATATTACAAGGCAAGTGATGTGATAAATGAGCCACTTTTCCTTTTATCATTGACATCATCTAAAGGAAGATTCAGAGAGATATATATCACATAGAAATATACAACACATAGACATATGGAATGTGTATAATATTGCCAGATGCTATTTCAATAAATTTGATCATCTAAAACATTACTGTTTATATTTGGAGAGAAAGTGACACAGGGTTGTGTAATATTATAAAAGAATTATAAAAGAAATTGAAATGGAAAAGCTCATCATTTTGAAAAAGAAAATAGGTTTTTTTGCTGGTTTGTAGTTCTGGCACATTGTTGTAAGTAAATTGGAAGATTTCAGAAGGAAGATTTAGGAAACTAGATACATCCTTCAGAAGCTAAATCATATCCTTAACATTCCACTTAATCTTATATTTTCCGGTTCCTGTTACCTAATATATCCACATATTTAAATATTCCACAAAATACATTTTTCCTTTCATTTTTTTTATGTGGATAAATAGAAGAGTGATTAATTTTTATTACTACTTCTTGTTATTTTACTGAAAAGAGATTGGCTTAAAATTATATCTGTCTTCTCTCACAAACATTGTTTCACACAGTTTCTAGCATATGTAGTATTAAATCTTCTTGTGCTGACCCAATGTTCCTGGAATTAAAAGATCCTAGGGAGGCTTCTTACTATATTTCCATATCAATTGTCTTGTCCAGTTACTACCAAAGTCAATGTCAGTTTTGTGATTTATCTCAAAGGCAGTAGAATCTGTTATCTGAGTATGACACTTTCTTAATAATTACTTCTTTTTTAATGTCTTTTCAAGGGTTCAGATGCATTACTTTTATGACAGAATTACATCAGCAACCATGTAAATAAACACCTAATATCTCAATAATGCCTATGATCAAATGTACTTGCTTCATCCTAGGAACCATCTAAGGATATGTAATGCAACACCAACTACTGTACTCATGTCCTCACGTAGGAGGCAAAGCTACACATGGATCTGTCACGTGGATATTGGTTTTTTGTTCCTACCATCGTCTAGCCTTGTAAACATGTGGCAGAGATGAGGCTTCACAAATGCCTACTACTCATCACCCCTAAAAAGAAAGTATCTGAGTAGGAAAAATAGTAAATTACTAAACTATGGTGAGTCAACAAAAACCGAAGTAACACTTTCATGGATAATGGAAAAAAAAAATTGCTATCCAGTTCATATTGGTGCTTACTGATTTGATGAATTCTTAGGTTACTCTTGTTAAAATTACGTGACTCAAACCAAATCAGTGTTTGGTGCTTCTCTGTCACTGTTGTTCACTAACAGTATTCCCAGCTTCTTAATACCCCACAATCTCTTTGCAGAGGTATTGAGCCATCATTCATATAAAGAATGGTATAATTTTTACAAAAGGAAGCAGAAGTAGGAAAGATGTGCCAGGTCTTTAAAGTTCTAGGGAGCGTGATTAAGTTTCTGGCAAGAAACGTGAAAGAATTTCAGGTGAAAAGGGTTAATAGCATGTCTGTAATAAATTTTTGCAAGTAGAAATGTCATCTGGATACAACTTCGGGGGTGGATGGAGAACTACTGAAAGGAAATTTAAATAACATAGCGTAATTTTTAGGAGTTTTGATCTCCTGAGATGGAATTTCCAGATGGCCTCACTAAATTAGAATCTCAAATCCTACAGAAGGTCCTCAGCACTCTGAAGAAGTGCTTTTGAAAATACCATCTTTGGATTTTATACAGTAAGAAGGTATTTGAGAACAACTATCATATAAAACATTTTATCGTTATAAATGTGCAGTCTTCAGAAGGAAAGGTGAAGTTTTCACTTGTCTCATCTATTTATCCTTAATCACATTTTGGTGCGCATTGTGTTGTGTTCGTTTGAAGTATTACTGCTTAGTGCCATCCTTCAAGTAGGTGAACATCCCTAAAAGCCTTTTTCACATTTTAGAAATTGTGTTTCTTCTCTAAAACTACTTCATTTAACTCTAGGAAATTGCTAAGAGTGAGAGAAACTGTCTTGCATGACCTCTGGGAACACCGCAGAGGAGTGAGGCAGATTCTTCAAATGCTTTAGATGGAATCAAGCGGTGATAACTAGACGGGGCTGTAAATTTTCAGTTTCAGCATCAGTCTGTCAGAAAGCTAAGTCAACAAAGCAAAACATTTCATGAAAATATTCTGCTTTCAAAACCTCTAACAGAGGGGAGGCAGGATTCTGACATAGCCCTGCTCTGTTTTCTTCTAGCTCACTCCAGCCACAGGGACATCAGGCTCTGGGCTTTCAAAGCCTAATACTGCCAATATTTTCAACATAGGATACCCAAGGCTCTTAATACCAAAATTCTTCCAAGTAAATCAGCATCTCCTTTCCAATAATGTAGGTGAAAGCAGAAAAAAACCCCCAAACACGAGGCCAGCACTGAGATAAATGTTGGCACCTTTGGTGTCTCTAGGCTCTGAGCAGTCTATGCAGTTCTCGAGTAATGGACTTTAAAAGCCTGAGGGAGCTTCTTAACAGATCTGTTCAACTAGGCAAAAGTCAGTTCTGATCCATGTGAATGCAAGTTCAGTCAGGACTTCTTAAGTGGAAGATTTATAGTATTTCACAGCATTTGTTTTTCAAGTATGAATCCCAAACCAGAGCAAAGAAATACTGACATTTTGAAAATTTCAGTTTATAAACCAGACCTTTCAGTTTGTTGCTTTGGTTTTGTTCTTTTTTCTTTTTTCCCTTTAAATTTTTTTTTTTTTTTTCAGTTTTGCCTTTTAACATTTCTTTATCTGATCGGGTTTACAGTTTAAAGAGTGACGGTGACAACCGCATCCTTTCCAAACATAATGTTATTAAAAATATGTATTGTCAGAAGTGCACAGTGGATAGCCCATTTACATAAGGCCGATTGGCACCAGATCTAGATACAATATTTATTTTAATCTCTCTGAAGTTTTTCATTCATTCTGTGAGCTCCTGCATTTGAAAATGGCTGCTGCTCTATCTCATGCAAATTTTAGCTTGTGCTGTCCTTCCTCATTATTATTTTATTGATCATCAATATTTCACGGCCAAAAAATAAGTGTTTGTATTGGCTAGTGAGGGTGGATGCCGTGCCCTTCTCTACGTAACAATCAGCATTTATAAGTTGTCCATTATTAATAATTTCTTGGTTTAAATTTTACATCTAATACTGAGAACACGCTTAAAAGGTGATGTCCACTTTTAATCGATTAAGAATATATAGCAAAAGGATACTACCTATCTGCAAACTGGAAATCATCTCTGGAGTCAGTGCTGATGAGTTTATTTTACGTTATCTGTTCTACAATCCAACACTTTTTCTTTTTTTTCTTTTATTTTTTTTCTTACAGGAAGATAATTCAGCAGCATGGGCAGTTTATATTTGTTTCCTTTGGTACGCATTACTGAGCTGAAACTGCGAGATATTGTAATTAATAAAAAAAAAAATTATAATTTGGAGAGCTTATAATGCAATCATAACAAGATTAAGTAAAATAAATCAAAGCCAATTTGTGCTTGGTGGTTTTGGGAATAACATTTCTATCAAGTTGTTGAACAGTAATCATTAAAACATGGGAATAATCCACTTCCTAATTAAACAAAAATAAACAATTGTCAATGGCACATAATTGTTAAAAGTCAACAAAGGAAGCATTAGTGTAAACAAAGATTAGACATAGTTCTTCAAAATGAGAATGGGAATGTTATTTAATGCCTGACAGAACAGACTAGACGCAATAAATATTTGCAGTACTGGAGTTGCAAATACCTCCATCAGTATCATTTAGATAGCAGAGAAGCTGAGTAGCTTGTTGCTAATACAAAGATTATGTTGCATGTTCTGTCTCCTGTCTTTACTCACCCTTGGAAACGTTACGCTCCTTGTTTACAAAGCCTGGTTGTTTGTATTTTTTTTCACACCCGGTAGTCTTAGGAGCGGGTATATTTTCAAAGTGCTTTTTAGGTCCAATCATTCCCTTCTACTAACGGCCATTTCAGAAGCCACACACTGGTCAGTGAGGAACTGAGAGAAACTCACCAGACCTTGAACCTCTCTATTAAATTCCCAGCTAAGCTACTAAGCTATAAACTCATCTATGTACATCCACACACACCCCCTCCCAGTAGAAGCCCATACGTACACACATAGCAATATGTATGCAAATATGTATACGATAGGCACTTAAGACTGGGTGTCCAGGTGCCTGACACGTACATCTTCAGTAATTAAGAATCTGAAAAGTCTTGTTTCAATGCAATTAAGAGATAACCTGAATTCCACAGATGCCTCTGAGTATAGGCACAGCGAGGAGTTGTCAGGGGGTTGGGTGGAGTACGAAATGTCAGCACTCCTGGGAACTCTGACGTGATTTCTTGTGCTCGTAGCCTTACTTTGTGAGTTTACCTACCGTGCAATTTGCCAGAAGATGACAGCCAAGCCGTCAGGAAAGCTGAGGTGCCTGAAATTCAAATTTGTCACATGGAAATTTGTCCCTGTGTTTGTAGCCATCTAAAGCTGAACGTCTCAGATCCTTCTCCTCTTGGATGAATGAGTTTTCATATGATCCTGCAAATTTCGAGGTCACTTAGTAAACTGAAAGCTGCACCAAATTTACACACAGCACGTTGGGTTTTTTTTCAGCTCTCACCTGCACAGGCTGGAGCCTTATTTTGCTAAATCTGCAATCTGCACTACAAAGAGTTTTCACACTCTGAAAAGGGGTTTCATGTAAATAAAGGTACAACTGAGCTTTGAACTGCGAAACCTTTACTCAGCTTTATACTGTTAAAGTCAATGACATGGTGAACTAGGCACTAGATAAGCCATAAAAAGCAACTCCTTGGGTTTGAAAAGTTGTTTTTTTTTCTGGTGGTGCACATCTCACTCATTTCCGTAGTTTGGTTTCCTGCAGATCTGTTGATTGTGAAAAAGAGGAAACAATTCTTAAGGACTTAGGACTAAAAGCAGGTCTTGAGAATATACACCGTATGTAAATGCAATAGTATCCGAGATAATCTTTAATGCTTTATTCATATATCCAACAGACTACTTTTATTGTTGTAACTCTACTGATTTAGCAGTGTTTTGGTGCTAGTCAGTCTGAGCTGGCACCAAAACACCCATGGGGAGAAATCAAGCCAAACCTGAGACACGGACTCCAGGATCAGGTCCGGAGAATATGTACACACACTGCAATTGCCTTCAGCTAAAGTTTTAGTCTGTAATATTTATAAACATACACATTAAAATACCCAGGAAACACAAGGCCTACAAGAAGTTGGAAAATATTTCAACCATGAGTTTAGGATGCTCTAGTGACTCCTCGTTTAGGAATGAGTCATGGATTTTCTTTGGCTCTTTCGTTATTGAAGTTTTATTCATAATCTTCCAGATTTCCCTGGAAGGTAAATACAGCACTTTACACCACAGTAGTTCACTTCACATCCCATGCAATCTGTCCGAAGAAGAGGTGATGTAGTGTAATGTTAGTGGAAGCTTTTTTATGCCTTCATATTAAAGCTTTGTGTTAGCATACCAACCCTCTCAAGGAAACCAGTAGGGACTCCACAACAATATCATTACTAAGTCAATTGAGGTCCGTTAATCCTGTCCACGAGCATCATATATATCATACGTACCATTCTGCACAAGTCCAAGAGGGAACATAAGCCGTTCATTTTCCATATGCTAGTTACTATCACTGCTTCCAAAACTGGTTTTCATGTTTATTTTCTTCAGGGGGCAATTACGGAGACGTACATGTATAAGAAGGTACTCGATCAAGAAAAATCTATAGGGAAACCAAATTCACGGTATTAATGATACAATAGTTCCAGCAGTGATATTCCCATTACAGAAATGGAATTGTGACTTTAAATAGAGAATCTTGAGTAACCACCAATTTGAAAGCTGCCATCTGGATAGGCTATAGATACGTATTAGATTAAAAGCGAGGTCATTGATGACCTATTTGAAACTGCTGTAGAAAGATATTTTTTGACAGTGAATGGGGCTAATGGTCAAGGACTCAAAGGATCCAATTTACATGTTTGCTGATGTGTGTGCTCTTCCTGCATCAGACAAGAAAACACATGCTCAATTTGTAAACTGTAGTAATTAATTTCTAAGATCTTGATTAGGATCTCCTTTGAGCAATGGCTTTGTATTCAAACTCAGCAGAGCTATTTTAAAGCTGTTACTCAGCCTGGATAGGTGTGGTGGAACCTGACCCAGTGCCATTTCCAGTTTCTGTACTTCCCCTTAAAATAAAAAGATTCTCTTAAAAAAAAAAGTTCCCTTTTAAAAAGAAGTTGCTACTGTCCCTCCCCTTCACATGTGATATCTTGGAGTTCTTCCAGGGAAAGTTTGTGTCTCTTTAGACACTTGCTGAATCTTTTTCTTTTAATTAAAGAATGTAAATGTTTTTATCCTTTTTTTTTTTTCTTCTCTCTCTTTTTTTTTTTTCAGTCATTTAATGTTGTAATTAAGGAGATGTGATCCTGTTTCTCAGAGATTAATTCAAGTGTATCATTGAAAGGGCAGCAGGTGTGGTAATATGCAACAAGGTTAGGGACTTCATGGATGTAATTCCCCGGCATAATGATTAGTGTAATCCACTAATGAATTTCTCTCAGTAACTGTTTTAGGAAGGTAAAATTTCAGAGGTATTTATTTTTCCTTCTTCTTTCCAGTCAGCAGAACCTTCTTTCAGAAGTGAATGGCATCGTCCTGGTGTTCTGAAAGCCACTGACAAATTCCTCACAGAGCCCTAGAGGAGAAGGGTCCCTGATCTAATTAGTCCTGCTCTGAGAGGGGGGACTGGATAAGGTGACATACAAACGGCCCTTCCAGCCAAAATTATTCTCTGGTAGGCAGAAAAAATAATTTTCTTAAGAAATACAGTGCATGAAATTTACTGCCTCATCCAAATCCCACTGAAACTGGCACATAAATACCTTGTAATTGAGTTTTTGTGTTTCTAATTTGGTGCCGCCTTCATCTCTCTCACCAACTTTAAAATGAAATGAGCTTATTGAATTCTTTGGGTCAATATACATAGTGGGACTTGACCTGGCACAGAAAATGTTTTGGGAACATAGTGCAAGCCTATAAAACCTGCATTGCATCTCTTATTCTGATGCAGCACTGCCATGTTCTCTTCATTAAGGAACGCGGCCTTACCAGGTTGGTAGTTTTAAGCCTGGGGTTCTTTGCACTATGTCTCATTTTGAGAATTCTACATGCTTTTTGGGAAGCTAGCCCCTGAAAATTTCACCCGTTTGGCTACAGATTTCACATGTGTAATTAAAAAACACAGCTTTATTTTTTACCCTTCCCTTCCCTTCCCTTCCCTTCCCTTCCCTTCCCTTCCCTTCCCTTCCCTTCCCTTCCCTTCC
>WTSP01015993.1:15821-43663 GCA_025331215.1 Actenoides lindsayi
CCTTCCCTTCCCTTCCCTTCCCTTCCCTTCCCTTCCCTTCCCTTCCCTTCCCTTCCCTTCCCTTCCCTTCCCCTTTTTTACTTATTTTATTCTATTTAATTTAATTTTTATTTTATTTTATGAATTAACTTACTTTTTTTTTTTTTCCCCTCCACGGATTCTCTCACTTTCCTCTTCACATACTGCATTTATGCAGAAAAAAAAAAAAAAAAAAAGTTAAATTCCAGTTTGCTTTTATAGATAAAGTTGTATTTTTTTTTCCTTTTTACCCTCTTTTAACTCAACCTCTGAAGTCAATAGGATCATTCCAATTGATCAGCTACTGCAAGCATTATTATAATTGACAATATAGTTAGCTCTTTTGGCATTCCAGTGAAGATATTAATGCTATATAATATTGATACAATATATGCTGAGGAGATTAAGAACTAACTAACAGGGTGAAAATATCAGTCACCCGTGGGGATTAATCATCAGATAGGACGCTCTTACTGTGCATTCACATAATAGTCATCTTAGATGGCATTCGATATTTTCATCAATGAACTGGAAACAAACATAAAATTACCGCTGGCCAAATATGTTCACCACATAAAGGTCAGCCATGGTGAGGGGAAAATAGTTATCATACGCAACTCAAATTGCTTGTTTAGCCTAACCCCTTGAAATGAAATCTCATTTGATTCTTAATGACTTAGTCAATTACAGGCCATTGGGTCCAATAGGAAGGATAACTTGTGAAATGTGGTTGCTCATGATATTGAGCAAGTCAGTCTACCTGGCTGAATTCTCCAACTGCAGCTTAGCAGCTTGTGAACTATTCACGTTGCCTTTCTGGCTGGAGAGGAAAAATAACCACGTGGGTGACATAATCTGTAGAATGGAATTTGAAAAACTATTTTTGCTTTGAATATTTGAGAACAATATAATCGAGTACAAAGCAAATATCAGCAGCACAATTTGTCAAGGGTGGTAGAGGTAATATTACTATTTCCACAAAGCTATTATGAGGTATTAGATGATAGTATATGACCAGGACCTTTATCATCGTGTAAGAAAGCACATTGCACTATAAAAACATGACATTGACTCTCTGCCTATAAGAAGTCATCCTATTTGTTCATCAGTATTTCTCACTATAACACTTGATTATTTTCTTGGAGATCTTCAATGAAAACACTGAGCTCAGATGAACTCAATTAACCCCTAAAATCTAACAGAAAAAAAAAAGCAGAAGTACAGCAGTGGCAGAGAGTGTTATTAAAAGCCATTAACTGTGTTTGGCAACACAGACTTTAAATATAATAGACAGTAGAAACTGCATTGTCAGGTTCTTCCATATGTGCTGGAAAGATCATGGAGATCAGTCTGTAGAGATAAATTGTGTTGAAGAAAAAAAAAAAAAAGAAGAGTATTTTACATACAGTGAGAACAACCATGTGCAAATGAAGCTTTCCAGGCTGGGCAATGAGTTTGTGGAAGTGGGAAGAAGATAGATCAGACGATGTTACACTATGTGTAAACCTTTTCACTAAGCTCCTCCTCCACGTAGTGCCAAAATTCAGGTGTTCACTACTAACTAGAAATCCCCACTGACTTTCTCTTTAAAATGCTACTGTGGTTTTGTATGTAATTTTTTTTTTTCCTTCACGTGTAAAGCAGAACTTCACTTACATTTCATGCTTCATTTGTATGTCACTTACAAAAGAAGTCGAGGACCCCCTTTCTTTGATGTTTTCGGCATACACAGAGCTAAAATTTGAAATGCACTAGTGTATTGGTGGAAGAACCATAAGAGAACATGTTACCTTCTTGTATTTATGAGCGTGTGTCAGAAGATTACATAACAAAACCAGGTCTAGATATTGCCATAAGAAGGGTGTGTAACTGGCTGGTAAACCACAGAAGTTTGCTGCCAGATGAAGAGAACACTTTCAGTCAGGTTCTGCTTCTGCTGGGATCTGTTCTGAAGCCTATTCAGGGTAATACCTTTCTTAACGACTGATCAAGCAGACGGTAGACTTGTAAAACGAGAGGTTTATTCCAACCTGAGAGTGGCTGTGAGCACTCCAGGGGACTTCCCAGAATCCAAAAGGCTCCTCAAAAATGGATAGTTCGGAAATTAAATAAAATCAGATGCTACTCTTACCTATGGCTTTAAAGTCAGTGAATGCAGTAACGTATTTTCTTTCCCACAACAGCTCACCCTGGTTTCACCGTGAGCACTTGCTGTGTGTATGGAACACATGACAGACACTCAGCAATCTGGTACCAGGACATGAGAGTCCCCTCCATTTCCCAGGCAAAGATTCAGGATGAGCTTAGAACGGCACAACACAAGTACTGCTTTTAGAATTTCAAAGAGGTCAAGATTTGCACCTGCACTGCTGAACCAGCACCTCTAGTGCTTAAGGTGCAATCGGTTTCTCAACCAGGGACTGGAGGAGAAGTGGGAGGCACCCAGTATTGCGGGAAAAGATTCAAGTGGTAGAGTGCATTTCCAACAAACACGAGCCAGTTCAGCGGTGTTATTGCAAAAAAAAAAAAAAAAAAGCGCAGATTTCATTTGGGATGTGTTAATAGAAGTCTCATTGATCAGATAAGGGAGTGATTATTCCACCCCTTTTGGAACCGATGAAGTTTCAGAAGGGGGTGTTTTGAGCACCGTATCGCAGAAAAGATGTAGACGAGCTAGAGACAGTCTACGGAATAATAATGGCAAAGATGAAAGATTTATTAATTTCCTTTTAGGAAAGCCTGAAAGAATAACATTATTTTGATCTAAAAAATAGTCATCGCCAGTGGCAGGGAGGGGGAACGGAGAGGGAAGAATGGCCAGAGTGACAACCTTCCAAAGTTACGCGTAAAACATGTAGAGCTCCATCAGCTCTGTTTTCTCTGGGAGTGGCGAGAAGCAAGTGCCCTACTGTTGCACAAGTAATTTTGGCAAGCTGTGGCAAGAGACAGCAGCAGCACAAAGTATCCTGTGGAATCATGATCTTCGGAAGTTTTTAAGCACAGGTCGGACAAATATCTATGCACAAGAGAATAAATACAACTCGTCCCGCAACAGCTCAGGCTGATTAATTAGATGAAGGTTTTTCCAGCCTTTTTAGATATACTTCTTCCCTGCCTCCCAGCTCGTTGGAAACACAGCACAACATAACATCTTCTGTAGCATTGTTACAGTGGTTTACTCTATAGTCCGAAATAAAGGCGGAATAAACTCTGCAGAGTTGTCACCTCTGCTTCCCTTTGCTTGTTTTCATTTGCTTGCTTCTAGGAATGGGAATCCATAGATCTCTTTGAGAAGCTGGGGGGTTTGTAATGTTTTTGCAATGTTTTAGCAAGCTGTTTTCTGATATCTGAAGACCTCGGGCTGACGAACATTGTGCTCCTCCCCAAACTTTCTGGATTTCTTTCAGTGTTTCCTGGTCTCTATGTGACTGCAGAGGGGAAGACACGGCTAGTAATGCAGAAGCCTTTTGGTCCTGCTGGTAGTCATTTAATATTGCCAATTCTGGTTCAGTCATGTTAGAACTAAATGAAACTGAGGAAAGAAGAGAGCAGTAGAAAACAAGCGTTGCTCACCTTTAAATATTGTATGTGAAAGCTCATGGCAAAGGCTGAATTTCTTATTTCTGCCCCCTCATTGTAAACCCTCCATCTCTTCTCCCCCCATCTCTCCCTAGGTTGTTTTCTTTATTGCTTATAAAGCCCTATGGCTGGTTTGAGGCAGGCACTTTTTATTCTCTTCTCTATTGCAACATAACTGCTGTAATCAAGATTTTAGAGTCATGAAAGCTGAACAGGGGAGTTCTAAACCTTAAGCACCAGATGTGAAAGGCCAGTAGTGCAACAATCCATATAACCTTTCAAAACAGGCAGAAAAAGTTAATGAGTTACTCCACAAACACCGTTCATGATGTTTCTCTCCAGTCTCTTAACTATCAAAAACCTCATGTTATTCATTTTCCCACGTCTGAACATTTCTTAGTGGAGTGCACTTGCTTTTGAAAGATTTCAGCCTCTAGCACCCTGTGTTCTCTTATAGAAAAAATGCTTTTGGTTCCCTCGAGGGTTTTTTGTGTTTTGTTGGGTTGGTTTTTTGTGTGTGTGAGTGTTGTTTTGTGTTTTTTTCTTTTTATTTGACACTTCGTAATTTATTACATTCCTCACTTGCATGTACATGCACCTTGGCATTATGCTGCTTTAATGTGAAGACTGGGAACTCATGGTACAACAGGTTTCCAAGGGCTGGCAAGAATGCATTTGCACAGCATATCTCAACAGATATCTGGCATTTGCTGTATGTGGAGGAATTGCTAAAAACAACTTTGAGGAAAGAATCTGAAGAAATAACTTTCATTAGCTTCCAAGACTGATGTTCACATGTACATATATAGAAAGTAGGGCAGCAAACAAATGCATTGATTTGCCTGTAATGCTCTTTTGAACCTGGCATGTAGTAGAAGTAAAAATGTCACCTAAAAAGAGATCCATCTGCCCTGACTTATGCATCTAACGTGGTAACTAAGCTACAAAGTGACTAAGACAGTTACTACAGTCTTTTAATAGTCAATGGAAAGAAATACCATCTCCAGACAGCAATTCATCTCTTTCTAAGATAGGTGTCTAGGACATATCAGATAAACTGCCCTCTAGGGATGCTTGTATCTCTCTACTGACTGTTAGGGGAATGAGAATAGCTTGGACTTGGATATCCAACTTCTGGACTTCTGAAACGTGATGAATTTCATTCTGATATGGCCAAAGAAGTGACACAAAATCATTGGCCTGATAAAAACAAAACAAAACAAAAAAAAATCCATTCTAGTTAAATCCTACAAATTCTATACCCAAAAGTATGAGTGACTGAAAATTCAAGAATATTAGAATTATTTTAACTGTTATCTGAATGATATTTTCTTGATGATACCATCAGCTTTCCTCATGCTAATTTGTAATACATCCTTTGCTGGAAAACAGAAATTTACAACATAGGTAAGTTTTCCCTATAAGACTATTAAAGTCTAGAAAAGAAGTATTACAGCAGCCTTTTATGTTTATAATAATAGTTATTAGGTATAATTAAGATCTAATTAAAGGGTGATATTTTTTATCATTATTATTGTTATTTCAAAGGCATCCAAGTGATGTAGGAACCAAGTAATGAATTTTAATTGGGTTTAGGTCCATAAGTGCTTCAGGCTGTCTTGAAAATCCTGCCTTAGCAGTGCTCATAGTCACACGGTTGTATGTCTTCAAATACATCTCATACAAAGCAACCCTACTGTGTCTAGATGTTGACTTAGCAGCAATCACAGGATCAAGACCAAATGATACGGCTTGCAGGAGATCTTCTCTTACGAGATCATATTTTCTTTTTCAGGAATTTGCAAAATTGTCTCTTTTATTTTTTTTTTGCAAGGCGTAAACAAGGCTGTTGACAAAAGCGCAGTTGTTCTTTCCTCTTTGAAACTACAGAGCACAAACGGTACAAGGGTGTTACTTAACGGTAAGAAGAAACGTGTATATGGAGAGCTGGAGAACCCGGGGTGCACTGTGCTCACAGGACAGTGGGCCAGGCTGGCAGCTGTGGGTAAATTCATGGAGGTTTTATCGCTGATTTTTGAAAACAGCTCCTAGGCTGTAGACACCCAAACCAGAATATATGTTTCCAGAGCTATGAAAGAAAGGTCATCACTGAGAAGAAAATATCAAAACAGCCGCTTCTTTTGCAGTACTTTTTACCTCCAAGGTGGTAATGCATATTATAGAGGTCTGCTCAGGACCTGGTAAATAATTTCTGTATTCTGATTCACCAGAAGCATCATCTTCTTCAAAGGCACAAGCGCCCATACTGTACAACAGAAGTCCCTTCTAACAATTTTAGATTAGATTTGATCTAAAATTTACCACCGAGATGTGCTTTTTATCAATAATTTATCAACAATGTATGAATATTTATCAATATAATTGTCGAGGACCAGCTTTAGAACAATGTATCGATTAAAATTTCCATAAGGAGAATCAGATTCTATCTTCAGAGGAAGATGGGATGTTGAAATTTTGGTTTAGAATTCTGGAATTTCAAAAGAGTGATGGTTTACATTTTTTAGTTTTGCCTTCTCATTTTATATGACTTCTTAATATGTCAGCACAATGATAAATAGAGTTAAGCAGGAATTGTCAGGCTAAAGTTCTATATTAAAGATAAGAATGCTTTCTCAAGAAAAGAGATCAAAAAATACATCTGCTCTAAATTTTAATTATAGATGAAAAATTTTAAAGAAATACGATTTGAAAACAAATTTTAGGAGTGCTGGGATCTCCTTTCAGGCTGAATAGTCAGAAATTTGAGCAATTGTGCATCGGAGACATCTGACAGCGTATAGCAAATTTAACCTTTGGCAAGAGGAAGAGAGACAGCAGGGGCCCTGAGGGCCACTGTCCCTCATCACCTATGATGATGTAGCTGTGAACCTAGGTCTGCCCTGAGGAGGACTGACACAGTCATTCTCACTTACCCCCTGTGCAGACAACGTGGGTTTTTTGTTAAAATTGCTTTATATGGCCCATACAGTTGTTTGGCATATCCTTATTCAGAGTGTGGTATGCTGATTGATTTTAGTTTGCATTGGCCTCATTTTCTTTGTATTCCTTTGGGAAACAGGTCTCCAAATGTCATTCCCATCGCACAACAGCTGAACCATTTCCCTGAACTTTTTTATTGTGTGTGTGTGTATGGGAATGTGGATGAAACAGAGGAGAAAGAATGCAATCACAGCAACTGAAAGAGGCAGTTTGGGATCTCGTGGGTTTCTCCACACCTACCTTTCCCCAGGTGGTTTAGCTGAACATCCCTCCTTCCCATACCTCACCGCTCTCCTCCCACCCCCTGCTTTTAGTTTCTCAAGTTTGGTCCTTGACTTCTACACGCTATGCTTTTTGTGTGTTGTTTGGACAATGCCAAACAGAAAGACATTTTGATTGCTGCTGGGACCGCTGGCGGTCCTAGGAAGGCAATCATAAGTCCAGTCAGGAGAAACAAAGGGAGGACCTGGATAAAGGCACTGTGAAGGATGGAAGCGAGAGGCAGAAAGATCAGAAGTGAGACTGGGAACTGCTGTGGGCATCGGGGAGAAAAGAGGCTAGTGAAGGTGAACACTGGAAGGTGAATAGCTGGGCAAAGGCGGCTCCTCTCTGTTTTACATCTAAACATCAACCCAGTTATGCTGGTGGAAAACACTGTCTTCTTTACTTGTAAGGCTGCTCAGCTTTCTGTTCTCCCTACTGCATTGCCAGCAAGAAATTTCTTAACAGCTGCCATGTAAAGGGGGTGCAATCTGCAGCTGCCACAGAGGATCAAAACATCTCAGCAGCCAGTCATGAAGTGATATTTCTCAGTCAGACTTCTTCTGGCAAATTTACTTGTTTATACCAAGGATTAACACTTCTCAGTTATCGCCTTCGTGTTCACCATTTCCAATTAGTTCAGCCTATTCCCCTAGGGATTAATCAAATAATTTCTCTGCAGAGTAGCAAATGCTCACCTTCTAGAACAGCGCTTTCTTCCTCAGGTTGCATTAGAGCCCTCTAACACTGTGAAAAGCCTATTAAGTTTTGTGGAAAGACTCATCAAATTTTCAAGATGCTAGAAAATTAGGTATTTATGTGGAATTTAGACCAGTTCACATGGTATGTGGATTATTTTGGCAACAGGAGAGGATATGACCTCAAATAGGAAGCCCATTGCTGCTCAATCATAAAGCTTGTCTGCTAATTAAATCAAGTCTGCTTTGGAGGCTGCTTGTTAGAGACCATGAACCTTACTGAATCTTTCTGAATGGTTAATGAGGTAGATGAATGAGAAATGTAACTGATGAAGAAAGGTAAGATTGGTGGATTTAGCTGTAGGACTTGATTGCATTAAGCCAGAAAACACTATCTATTGTTTTTTCATTTTTCATTTCCCCATCCTCGAAGGGATGTGTTTTTCACTATTGATCTGTGTTCCTGCCTTTTCGTGACTCTTTTTTTTTCTGGTTGCAGTTCCTTCCACTGAGTATTTTTGCCTCCCTCTTTAGTGAAAAGTAAAGAGCTTTTGTACTTCCAGTCTGTTGCTTTTCTGTACTAATTTTCTGAGCTGCTTGCCTTTCTTCTGTAGGATGATCACACTGCTTAGGATCAGAGGGGAAATATTTTGGTAACAGAAACAGAAGTATGCAAATGTTAGCTTTTCTAGCACCTCAAGAATGGCTACTCATGTTCATTATTCACAAATAATACCTCCAGAGGTATTTACATTGTATTTTTAGAGCAACCAAGCATCAAAAATTTAAGAGAAATATTCTGCGGCCAAAGCTGTAGATTCAAGGGAACAGATAGCTCTGTAGGAGCTCTGTGTGGAGATTGCACCCTATGTCTGTGCTTATAGACTGATGCATGCAGATAGGTGGGAGAAAGATCCATGGGACATATCAGGGAGCAAAGTTTCTCTAAAAACTCCCCAGAACATCAGGTTAGGGAGAGACAAGACCTCACATCCTGCTCATCAGAAGTGATTGGCCATATAAGAAACTGTAAACTCCCCTCATTTCTCAAGGCACAAACGAGCTCTTACAATTCCTCTCATGTAGGGGCAATGCTACATAGCTAAAGAAATTGGGTAAGCTGATTTATAATGCTTACAGACAGGTATCTTTTTATATCATAGTTTGTCATGTCTCTTGTTCTCTGATATTCACTGGATGTCTTTAATGAGCTGTAGCTTGGTAATGGTTAATTCCCATAATCAGTCATCATATTTTCCTGCAGGGCATGGGAGGATTCTGTCACATTTGTAGTATTGTGTCTAACTGAAAAGAGTTCTGTGTATGTGGAGAGAGGGGTATTCACAAGTTTGATCATGAGTTGTTCTTCTGGCTGCTCTGCTTAAGGAACGCCTTCGTTCTGGATCAGATTCCTTTAGCAGAATAAATCTGTAAGCACTCTTTGTCTTTTCTGCTTTTAGATAGGACTAAGTTGGAGTAGGTTTCTCTTAGACTAAGAGGCATTAGAAATGTGTCTGATCACCATGTCCTATGTGAATACAGAAAAGAAATGGCATGCAGAAATCTTCCTTAAAAATTATTAAATCAGTTGCAGATACAACCAGAAAAGTTAACAAATGATGTTAGAGTAATGGTGGCCACCAATCTGCATCCTTTTGCTTCCTACGCACAGCTTCCCTACTGAAATATGGGGGATCCAACAGAAATATAAGGATCACAGAATCACAGAGTCACAAAACGTTAGGGGTTGGAAGGGACCTCGAAAGATCATCTAGTCCAACCCCCCCTTGCTAGAGCAGGACCACCTAGAGCAGGCCACAGAAGAAGTATTCACATAATGCATTATAGCAAATTATATGTCATGGCTGTGAAACACTTCCAGAGGTGACATGCCTGACTATTTTTCAGAGGAGGGGGTCCTCACATTAGAAGGCCAGCATGCAGGTAGAAGCCCAGCTGGGATCTGAGAGGCCTCTTCTCAAAGAACAGTATCTTCCCTCTGTAATACTCATCTCCCAGCTGTAGGATTTGCTGGATGGAGTGCTTGGAGGCACCGCTTGCTTTCCCCAGCTGCATTGCTCAGGATGCTGCAGCTCCAGGTCCTGGTTCTGTTGCTGAGTGCCAGCAGTAGGGACCAGTGATCCCAGGAGGGATGCTGCTCAGCTCTCTGTCTCCTTTCTCCCCAGCCTTCATGGCAATAGATGGGTCCCCGTCACAACCTGGGGACAGAGGAAATCTAGGAAGGAGATCAACTTGTTTCTTTTTCCCTTTTTTTACATCTTTCTCCACATTTCTGACCCCTTTGCTGCATCCTCAGCTCCATGTGCTCTCTCCTCCACTTTTGCTGCTTTGGGAGCAGTGTTAGTCTATATACATTTAGCTAATATTTTGGATTTGGTGGAACAGAAGCAGGAGAGAGGAAGTGCTGGTTTTGTAACAGTTTATTCTCTGCTGTTTTCAGAGAGACTTTGATATTTGGAGCTGGGAACTCCCTTAGGGAAGATACTCATTTAGTGGCTTTTTGTTTGGACTGTGAAATTCTGCTTGGCTTTCACTGGTAAGCAAAACTTTTAAAAGGCCCCAGGATTTTTCATTAGACTGCCTTCCGAAAGGAGTTTCTATTTTCTCATACTGCAATTTTCCTTACCTTAAAAACAGACCCTTAGATTTTCTTCTTAGATATAATGTTTCGGAGACGTGTGATAAGTTTTAGGACTTGCCAGCATATTAAAATCCACCTTAGGTAAGGGTGGGATTTAATTGTTTTGACTCTAAGTTGATGGTTTAACCCTTGACTTACTGCAGGCATCTAGGATGGCTTCAGATAGGTTTGCCATATATTTCCCAAAGAGGATTTTCCCTCCTGTGCTGATCAGCTGTTCTGTCTGGTGTTGGAGGATAGGACTGGGAAGCAACAGCTTTTCCTCATCTTTGTCTCACTTGTGGGTTGAGGAACTGATTTCGTGGAGTCTGCTCTGCTGTCACATGTGGTGATGTGAGCAGCTCCTGGCTATTTTTCAGATTATTTTGATTTAAGTGAATGATCCTCTCATTTTTTTTCAAAAGATGTAAACTCCCTTGGACTATATTAGATGATTTTAAGCATATCAGCTTTCTACAAGGATTAACTTCTTATTTCCAGTAGCAGTTTAATTCGTTTTGTTGTTGGTTTGGTTTTGGTTTGTTGTTTGGGGTTTTATTGTTTGTTTGTTTTCTTTAATTAAACTTTATTTTATCCCAAACAGTCTCTCTCTCAGGTCTGAAAGCGTATTCCAGTACTGAAGCAATTCACTGCAGATAGACTCTTTTCTCTTAGTAACTAAACCTTAGCCGTTGTAAAATCGTCACTCTGAGAACTCCTCCTAGAGAACACGAGAGGGAATTCGATGGGAAGCAAATGTGAGTGAATATACATGTAGCTGATTTGGGGGTGAAGTGAAAGCATGTTAACCGTGCAGTGCTGAATAGAGAAACTGTGTGGCCTGACATTCAGGGTACGTGAGTTGCTGCCATGAGTGTTTTACGCCATGATAACTTCTGGACTTGCAAATGAAGATGCAGCTTTGAAAAACAGAGACTCCTGTTGCCATCCCTTGGTGGGGGGGGTCTTACATTTCAGTTCTCTGTTACCTTCTCAGGTACCTTTTGAGCCATCCCTGTTATTTATAGACACAAAGAGTTTTTTATAGACATAAAAATACTTGTAAATACTTAAAAATACTTTATACTCATAAAAATACTGCAATTTCACCGACTTCCATGAGACGTTCTTCGGACTTCAGCATAAATTATATCAGAAGGCAGTTTAGTATTCTGATGAATACCATACTAACATTTTCACTTGAAAACTCTGACTTTTGCTTGTATTCAGAAGGACTTTGACAGTATTCCACTTAGCAGGTCTATTTGTCATCAGCTATGAAAACAAATCTTCACAGTTTTCCAGTAAAGAAGAGTTTGGTTTGTCCTTTCTATCACCCGATAATTCTAGATGAGTTTCTGGGAAATAACAAACCATAAAAACCAGAGCAGGGATAAGAATAAACTTTTACTGTTTTAGCAACAAACCTGTTCCCATTTACCTTTCCAATGAGACACACAAGCCTGCCTTTTGTTTCAGCACTGGAAAACCTCTAACTTTATTTGTAAACACTAGTAATTAACCGTTCACTTTATGTTTATCTGAGCAGGAATGTAAACATTATATACATTGAACGAGGAATTAAAACTACGTAGTTAACGATATTGTATGTGAATAATGCTCCTGAGTTTCAGGTGGGGGGCTATTATTTTTATTTTTATGTTCATATCATGACTAGATATAGCATAGCAGAGAGAGGGAGGTGATACTATAACAGCTATGCTAATTTAACCATTTGTTAAAACGACTTCTTGTGAGGCAGATAACTAGAGAACCCATTAGTGCTTGTTCCACAGTTACTATATAGTTGTTGCTTTACACATCACACCCAGATGGGGAAACCAAGTTTTAGCCCTGTTCCCTAGTTTCTTGACTATAAAGAGGTGGGCACCACATGACACTGGAAAACAACCGTCAGTGTCACAAATAAAGTCAGTGAGTGAGTGACAAGACTCTCAGATGAATTCAGAGCCTTTCACTTCCAGATACATGTCAATTTTCTTTCCTCTAAACGTTTTTCAAAGCCACATATTTTCACCCAGATGGTCCAGATCTCTTACTTCCCTGCCATATTGCTTTCATTGCAGTTACTGTTGAGGCTGCATTCCCAAGATAAATCACGGCATGTTATTGAGCTTCTTTGCTATAAAAATGTATTCTAAACAAACGTGGACTGGGGGAGGATTCATACAAGTGCTCCGTGTGGGAAGGGAAAGGTGTTTTAACATTGCTTTATGTCGTGTGGAAGTATCTATAGGCTATGTGACAGTGAATGGCACTGTAAAGTTTTATTGTCATAACTTTGGAAGGACCATTACACAAGGATCGACTGTTCTGGTTTCCTAAGCAAGAAGCTGTAAAACCCCAGCTGCTCCTGCTGCACAGCATTTTGTTTGTACCACAAACAAATTTTTTAAACGTCTTTCCTTTTTAAAGTTTCATTTTGTTTTTCATCAACATTTCTCAGAAGGACAGACTCCTAAGAAAGGAGAAAACTATGTTGCCATCATAGATTACACCTGATCCAACACCTCTTGAAGACTCATTTCTCCTCAAGTCATCTGCCTCATATTCCCCTATCACTCTTGGCAGGCAAGAGGGAGAAAGGTAGATACTTCCAGAAGGTCAATACTTGTACCAGACTTTGTCATCCATCTTCACACGACCCTCAGAAAATGATGATTTCTCTCTGATAGAGTGAAAGAGTGCGCGTAGAAAAACAACTTTGACCATATGCATGAGATTAAATTAATCCCACGCAAAGAATCTCCATTGTCTTCAGCAGTCAGAAATACTTGGGTCTGTGTCTTGTTTAGAGTTATGAAATGTAACATGAAATCAGTGCTCATACTCTTCAGTGGCTTACTTACATGATTAAGCCTGACATACAAAGAAAGTTGAAGGAACTGAGGTTATATGTGTTTGCATGGACTGTTCGAGGAGAACAAAAGTTTGGAGAATCTGATCAATAAGGTGAAATAATAACATATTTTTAAATTGAATATTATTCATATTTCTGTATTTGTCTTCCTTTGTATATGCATTTTTATATTGTATGCGAAATGTAAGTATTAAGTAATATCTATTTCTAATGTAATAGTGCATAACAAATTAGGAACCAGTTCTTATTACAACAAGCATTGCAAAACCAGATATGCCACAGGCTATTCCCACTCTGGAAAAAGCTCACAGTCTTGGATGTAGGTTTCTATTTCTCCTTCTATTTACATACATTTATTTCTTAACTCATATAGTAACTACATAAATGATGAGTATTTTAGTTGCCAGTTCAGTTAGACCAGAAATTGAATTTGGCTTTATTTTGTTCATGAATTTGGGAAATCTACAAGATCATATCGCATGACTTGAGAAATTAAGACTTGGAGAAGCCTTTCCTTGGGATGTCTTGTTTTCACATTGTTGATGGTTGGCTTTTTCATTCCTAAATGATCTAGTTTTGTTGCAACAGTGATTGTTGTAGTTACGCACATGTTAATTCACCACTATATTTTCTGCTTTGACGAGGAGACAAAGCAACGCTAAATAAGTGACATCATTAAAAGTGCATATGAAAATAATTCTTACTGTAATGGTTTTCCTTACGCTCACATCAAAAGTTAAAAGGCAAATTGTTTTAAGCATTAGCTCTGGACATCTACTCAACTTAGGCAATCCCGTTAATTTGTTGGACCGAGTTACTTTCCATATCTACAGTGGCTTACAGCTTCCAATAGAACACGCTGCAATTGTACAAAGAAAAACACATGAGCTATTTTGGTTCAGAATGTCTAGATCAAATAACTGTCATCTGATTAAAGAACAAGGACTGCTTAGAACTATGAAATAATGTTTGTTGTTGATTTAGGACATGTGCTCTGCAGAAATCACACGATAAGAGAAAAATCACATGATAGGGAAGTTTCTCTTTCGGCCACCCCTGAATCAGCTGTTCTAATCTTGTTTTGTCATACCATAGGAAAAAAGCAATTAAGCAAGCTGTAATGTGCTAATCCTGCTTCACCTCAAGATTTCTGTGGCGGTGGTGACTGCTTATGCTTCTGCAGTGGCAGGAGGAAGGTTTTTAACCATTTTTAAGCTTGAAGTTTACAGAGCTCCATTTGGGAAAACAGATTCTAAAACTACTCTAGAAAAAAAAAAAAAGATTAAATTTTTCAAATTAAAGAATATTATTTCCCCCCAATATTATTAGCTAATAATTAGGATACTTAATAAGACTTTTTTTTTTTTTTTTTTTCCCTGAAGAACAGATATTTAAAACACTTGACAGAAAAGTGCCTAGTTTTGCTTCATCATTTTGGTAGAAAGGAGGAACATGATGATTTGCAGAAGTGAACAGGATGAAATTAAGGTAGATCCTAGATAAAGTGAGATATGGATTAAGTTCAAGGAGCTCACAGGAAAGTATTGCTGAAAATAATGGCTTCCATTTACTTAGATGTATTCCAGACAGAGAAGATGATCAAGAAAGGACTATGGGAATGGTGTGCAAAATTCCCTTTGCTTACAGTGGAACATAACTTTTATCTGAAGGTAAAAGATGTAAAAGCAGTGCCACAGTGTTCAAAATGTCAGCCGAGATAATTTCAGCAGTGTGGAGGTGGTTTAAAAGTAGTAGTTCTCACTGAACTCTGGAATTGTCTTCAGAAATGGATGGCTGGATGTCAGTACAAGGAAAGGCAATCAGGTGACAGAAGCAGTTATTCTCCAAGGCTGTTGCATGGTTGCTATGTGATATTCATTGCTGGAGATACGCAAAACTCATCTGGTAATGTCCACAAGGAGCCTGATCTAATGTTGAAGTTAGCCCTACTTTGAGCAGAGGGTTGGGCCAGATGACCTCCTGAGACTCTTTCCAATCTAAATTATCCTATAATGCTATGGCACTACCAAAAGTATTTTTATTTTTATTTGAAAGTGACACACAAATCAGGGCAAGGCAATAACTTGAGCCAAACACTGTAGCACACTACTTGATGTTTCATAATATCTTAAAATAGAGTAAGCATTGAATGCAATTGATCATGAAGTTCTATTTTGAAATTAACGGGAAAAATCCTTGCTAAACGCTCAGAGCAATAAGGCGCATGAAGCATTTTCCATAAGAACTTTTGCATTTGTACACAAGCCATTAGCAATAAACAATTTTCCAACAAAAAAAAAACGTTGAGACAAATCATATATCAGTTAGATCAATGTGTATTTAGTATACATCTGTCACGTAAGTGACCAATACCGGTGCTATTTCTCGGCTTAGAAAGTTTATTCTTTAACAGAGGTTTTCAACCCTGAGACACAGCTAAACTGAACTTAATATAAGCCACAGCGTTAGTAAAAACTTACTGTTAAATGTGCTGACATACCGAAAGCGGCGGTCAATAGAACCTTTGGAACAGGATCCTGACACATTTGGGCAGCTTCGTAGCAATAGCAGTTACACTGGAACTGTTTGAAGGGTTTTCTTTTAATGTCCAGCAAAACAAAACAAAAACAGGACAGCATTCTCTATTACCATGGGAACACTAATGTTCTCTGCAAATTATGCTATGTTGAAAGCCTTTTACTATACCAGTCTGAACAATTGTTCTAAAATATCATGTTATTTTCACAGAGAGGCAACATCCCTGCTGTTCTGAAGTTTAGTGCTTTGTGAAAAACAGATACATAAATATTGGCTGGACCACCAGCCAGAGGCTTTCTAAACTGGAACTTTTTCACATTTTCTTCCTTTGAGTAATAGGAAATGACTAAGCCTAGAGTGCTGAAAATCCCCTTATTGCTGGAAACTCCTCTATTGTTTTAGGCTAGAGATTCGTAAGGAAAACAAGTTATGCAGAAGGGAAATCCACAGGACTGGATCACTGAAAGGGTTCCCCAGCCTGTGCAGGGGAGCACAGGACCAGGGAAGCAAAGAAGCAGGGAAGCACAGAACCAGGGAAGGACAGGACCAGAGAAGCACAGAACCAGGGAAGGACAAGACCAGAGAAGCACAGGACCAGGGAAGGACAGGACCAGGGAAACACAGAACCAGGGAAGGACAGGACCAGAGAAGCACAGGACCAGGGAAGCACAGAACCAGGGAAGGACAGGACCAGAGAAGCACAGGACCAGGGAAACACAGAACCAGGGAAGGACAGGACCAGAGAAGCACTGGACCAGGGAAGCACAGGACCATGGAAGCACAGGACCAGGAGAAGCACAGGACCAGGAGAAGCACAGTGGTGAGGTCTTTTCTAAACTTTACAGCCTACTGTTCAGCCAAGAAGTGGGCCTATAGATCAGCCCTTTGTGAAAGGAATAGGTCTATATCACATCTGATGTTAGTCCCTGGAGACCTCACACAGACCCTGAGGTGTGATGCGCTCTCTGCCTACCAAGTGGATGGAAGCTTTGCAGTTTTCCCCTAGGTGTGTTTGTAGGATCTCCCTCCCACCACTCCCAGCAGCGACTGTGGGCAGTCACCCTGGATGACTCATCTAAAAAGAAAGGAGATTTTGCGTTCTTGCTGGTTGCTGTGAGAATCCAGATGCTCGAAACCAGCCAACAGTCACAGAAACACACACAGCATCCTCGAGAACGACACCCCTCGGGTGAACCCCGGCGAAAGATGTTGCACATACTGGATGTTGCACAACACAGCCCTGCCTCAGCGCACAGGCATTTGCAGGGACTGCTCGGCAGGAGGGGATGCGGGAGACATCACGTCTCCCAAAATGCCCTGATAACAGAGGAAAAGCAACATTCCTTCCCTTCCCAGGGCTCCTCATGGCTACACAGAGTACCAGGGTGTGGTGAAGGCTGGATTCAGCTCCTCGATACAAATCGGTGAAGAGAGAAGAGTAAAACTCCCCAAATATAAAGCCCACAGCATCTGTGTGTGAGTTAGGCTGGAGTCGAGGGGCAAGTCAAGCATCTTAACGTATGCTTCTCTTCCGGTCACCCCATGTGCGGCCCCGCAACAGCACAATGTTTAACGCAAAACTTTTGCAGTTTGATTTTGACCCCAAAATGCACTTGGAGCAAATTTCATGAATAATTTTACCAAAGACAACAGATGACACAGCATCCGATTCAACTGTTTCCACCACTCATATCCGACTAGAACAAGGGTTTTCTGAAGTTTATAGAAATTACTTTCAAGCCTTTTAAATGCCAGCATATAAAAGGCAGAGGGATCATTAATACATAATATTGATTTTTTTTTATGTCAGTATTCACCTTCCTTGGTCTCATACCTCTCCACACCACAGGTTCTGCCCAGGCACTACAGCACAGGTCTTTGCTGATATTGCAAACATTGCTGTTGTACCATCTAGAAACCTTTGTTTAGTAAATGATTTATAATTGCTAGAGATTAAATTGGAAAAAAAAAAAAAGCAGAAACATTGACACAGTGTTCATGTGACGCAAGGCACAGCAGCAGATTTCCATGGAGCAGTACTATGTTTTGATGGTAAATAGCTTTTGAGACATTGTCTTGGGTTGCCTCAGGGAGTCAACTCATCTGCACATGCTCTGACAACGTCAGATGGTTGTTTGGGCTTTTAAAGATCACATGAATGAATGTCAGAGCTGCCTGAAGGCTCTCAGGCAGTGTGGGCTAAACTGAGATTTGCCACCTTGGAGATGAGGGACTAGAGCTTTGCTTGGCTTCTTGTTAAGGAAAGAAGATGAGAGGGAAGAAGCAGCAGAGCTGGAATGGAGAGTAAGGGGAAAAAATGGTGTGGGAGGGGAGAACAGGGATAGGAAAACCTGAGAAGTATGATCAGTTACTGCTGCTTCATCTTCTCTTGTGTCCTAGCAGAAATCCTCTTGACTTTTGCACCGATGGCAGGGGATGGCCTGGGTTCCCAATCCCCTGCTGCAGACAGCGATGCCAGCAGGGCCATGGCCATTTCACCTCTCTTTTTGCCTGCTTTTTCCCTGTACTGCCTCATATCTTGTTGCCTCTGGCTTTTCTAAGACAGCATTCACCTTCCTTGGTCCTACATCTCCCAGGACCACGGATTCTGCCCAGGTGGTACAGCACGGGTCATGCTGTTATAGCAAACAGCTATCGCTCCATTTAGAAACCTTTGTTCAGTATAAGGCTTATAAGCACAGCAGATTAGACAGGAAAACCAGGTGGCTTTCTTTACAGACACCTGGGGCTGGATGTGATGAGCATTAAGGAAAAAAAGCAACCCATGAGTGTTAAACAACTCAGCTCTTCTGACCCCAGACCAACAGTGTACCCACAGCTCTCTGCCACTGCCTCCTGAGATAAGCCACAGCTATAACGTTCCAAAGAAACCACCTCTACCCGAACTTTAGGGAATTTATGATCACAAAGGCTTTTCACCCCTATTTCGAATTGCTTTTCCGTGTCCAGCCTACTTTTTCTCCGAAGAGCTGGATTTGCTCTTATATGTGCAGTTAGATGCCTTTTATGACTCAGCAGCCTGCCTTTGTAAGTCCCTCTCATCACTGGCGTGATGACAGCGGCGAAACGTTGACGTGTTCCCCCAGTTCCCCTGTTAGGACTGAAGCGAACCCAGAAGCAGCTTTTAATCTTTAGGCCAGGGGCTAAACAGGTAGCACGATAAACACACGAGCATCCGGACGGTGCAGTGACTTGCAGAATTGATGGCAACCTGAGGCCGCGGAGCGAGTAGCTGCTGAAAAAAAAAAAACAAAACCTCAAACCCCGTGTGCGCGGGGAGAAGCGTGCAAGGGACAAGCTACAGGCGCGTGTTTTAGACAGGAAAAATGCCGTCTGTCAACAACGGTTCGCGCGAGAGGACTACGGCGGATTACATGTCCGATTCTCCTCTGCGTTGGTGGGAGTCGGGTAGAGCACCAGGCAGGTCAAAGCTGCTGAGAGATCAGGTTCAGGCCGCGGCTCCGTCTCTCCACTGTGCGAAAGGCGGAAGGGATTGCGTGCGGCTGCCGAAATCACTGGCTCATTTGGGTGCCATCAAATGCCTGTAATTAATTCAACGTGCATGGTGTCTGGAGTAGCAGTGCAGGCATTCAGGCAGCTTGTCCCCCTGAAACAAAAATATACAGTGAGACGAAGCCTTGCGCAGCCCTACTTAACACAGCTTGTACGTGCTGACTTAGGGACCGCCGGGAAGGTGGGGCTCGTTGTGGCTCCGAAGGGGGATGGATGTAAATGACTGTGAGCAGATACCTAGGAAAGACCTGAGAGCTGGAGCTTGAAACCAGTCCCGACTTCAGGCTAGCTCTCTTGAGTGTGTGACACGTCTGTGAAGCAATATGTCACAGTGAGGACAGTCCAGCCAGATCCCCGAGGAGCACATGCAGCATGAGGTCACCTCGAAGGTAGCCCTAAATCTTGCTACATCCAGGCAGAGCATCCGAGGCAAAAATACAACGCGGGGCTGCCTTTGCACAGGCGCGACGGAAGCATCCTGCGCGTTTTCTTGGGAGCGGAGGAGCTCTGACCGTGGTCGGGTGTCACCTGCGAGGAGAAGCACGCTCCCATGGCTGGGTGCTCAGGAGAGCATGGGGTTCATTTGCAGTCACTCGTGCGTTGCCAGTTGTCGTGGCTGTGCTGAAGCACGTTAGCACTTGCTAAAAACCAGGAAAGCCGTGGGCTACTGACCCATATCTGCAGAAAGCCTCAAATTAATCTTCCTCTTCTGCTCTTTTCCATCCTCACTGATAACTAAAAAATAGGGGAGAACAGTGATTAGATTATGTTACTAATCTTTATCCTATTTATTAAATCATGACATTTCATCCCCCATTGAATTGCGTAACTATACCACCGAGAAGTGTAATATGATCCATTTTTTCTTTCAAAATGCCGAATAAAAGGCACGTTGACGACACATTTCAGAGGAAATTAGACAATGATATTTTTTGTGCTCAGAAATGAGGTGTGTTTTTATCTTGCCACGCTTAATATTCATCCCGATTCACAATGCTCTTTTTTTTTTTACTGTTACCAGAGACGCGTATCCTTTCTTTAGGTGCAAACCTGATCTACTGTCTGCTAACTCAGGATTACATGAACATGGCTTTTGGCCCACTTCTCTTTGTATTCTCTTGCGTGCTACCTCGCGGTGCAAGACAATGCAAGTATAAAGATGTTCCTGATTTTTTTTCCCCCCCTCTGATTTTTTTAAACCCCACAGAAAATCCTGGTTTGATGTAGGCAGATGACACGAAGTTATTACTCAGTTCTCTTCTGTCACAGATGGATCTGAAGCTTTCTTTTTACTCAAAGCACCTCCAGCTTGCTTGATACCTCATTGCATAATGTTTTATTCTGCTGGACTTTTAATCACTCAAAATCTAATAAGAAAGCCATTCCCATGGCTGAAATAGAGCATCTTATAGTTCCCCTCCCCCTTATCGTATTAGCCATGTTCAAAACTATCCATAACTCTTTCGAGCTCAGTTTAGGGATTTGTGAAGGCGTTTAAGCCATAAAACTCTCCCATCACATTGTTTTTCAAAAAACCTGCAAATCCTGTGAGCTTTCCTTTGACCACCAACAGCTGGATGAAGTATTTCCATCAGGATTTTAGGGAACTGTATACATAAGAGCTTCAATATGTGCAAGCTTACTTGAAAAAGCAGGATTATTTATTGTTAATCACCTGGCCTGATACTTGCCTGTTGGATAAATCTTCTTCTTTTTTTTTTTTTTTTTTAAAAAAAAAAGGGGAAATTTAATCTTTCTAGCTGATGCCCAGCTATCTTTTTCTACAGGAAGCATATCTAACAGCCACCTTAGCCCCAGCTGAGGAGGTAATTACTCTCTCCATTACTGTTTTCTAGGTTGCTGTAGTGTGTGTTTTCTCTCCCTTGGTGGCAGGTTTCAGCAGGAACTCAGAAGATGGACCTTGCCCAAGCACATGGACACTACACAAAGAAAATGAAACACTTCCCATAGCAGATGTTCGAATAGTAGTAAAAGCAATAAGTAGGTGAGATGCTGAAATATATATGTTGCAGACTAGTGGACATGTGCTACTTTTAGTATGCTGGTGATTTTTCAACAGAATGCAACAACAAAAAAAGGGTTCTTTTTTCAGTTATCCTATCTGCTAACACCTCTCCATTAATCTAACTTGAAACTTAAGAATGGCAGATAAAAGTATCCCAAAAGATGCCTATGGATGGCACAACAGAAAGCGTATCACCTGCTGAAGAACTGGTTATGTTCAGTTATTAATTCTGTGCTGCATACGAGCGCTATGTACAAGATTCCTCTCCAGGCAGGAGCTTTTCTCTGGAGATGACCACCACTGTTCATAATGGATGAGACCTGTAGATCAAAAGACTTTGATAAAGCATCTCTCTCTCTTTGGTGTAGTTTCCTGGACTGCCATGTTACCAAAACAAGACTTGGACCTGGGTTGTAAAGGAAAACTGCCTACTAATTATCTCTCCTCAGCTTAGGCACTGAATAGCACAGTTCATCTTGCTTTGCACAGTTAGATAAAATATCCATTTTCACACTAGGAAAACCATGAAAGCGAGTGAAAACTATTTGAATTTTCCAGGGCTAGTTCAGCAGGTCTGCATTGAAACCCACATATATGCACTGGATTTTTAGTAAAACAACGCTTTAAATATATTAATTCTGAAGTGTAAGAAATAGATAATGTTATTGTACCAGTTATCCAAAGTCCACATGAGCAGATTAATAATATATTTTAGTCTACCTATGTGTTTTCATAAGCTATTCAAAATGTGAATGATCAAACTAAAAAGATTAGCATGGAATATGGTCATTCTGATTGAAAATGTAAGTTAAATTCTTATAAGTAGCTTTGATGTTATTTCCTCACCAATTTCTGAATATTAACTACCATAATTAACAACATTGTTCTCTTATCCAGGCAGATTTTTGTACATAATCTGCTTGAAGTCCACTCAACAGAGATGAAGGAAAGTCAGAATGAAAATCTGGATTTTTAATTCAGATAGAACTCAATTTTTGGAAGAAAAACAAAGTGGATGTGCAGTGGTCTAAGAATCACAAGCAGAGTGTTCCAAACCTTTTCTTATCCCTTTCCCCACTGTCTAAATGGCAGCTGACAAGCAGCAAATGTTTTGTCTTTCCTTCTAGTGCACAGTTCTTTATGAGAAATCGTAGTCACCTGAGTCTTTCAGTGATGCTGGAATGCCTGCTGCACTACCAGTAAGCCTGGTTGCTATTTTTGTCCTTTTTCTTCAGCATTTATTTTGCAGTATTGCTCAGGTACGATACGTTTCCAGTTAACAGGGAAAAAAAAAAAACAAAACAAAACACACCACCTTTTTTTTTTTTTTTTTTTTTTTTAGGTCATTGACTTTTTGTAGTGGGAAAATTAACTATCATAAGACTTTGCCAGTAAATCAGGCCAACTGATTTTGTAAAGCCAAATGACTGGAAACATGGTCAGCTGATTAAGGCACTGGGCTCTGACTCAGGAGATCTGGATTCAGTTCCTGGCACATGCTGCATCACCTTGGGCAAATCATTTTACTGCTTTTACCCTTGCAATTTCAGAAGTGGAAGAAGAATCTCAGTAACATTTCTCTCCCTCCGTAGCTGAGACAATGGGTTTTGTATTCAGCATGAAGCTCCCTGGCATCAGCTGAAGGGAGATATAGATAGAGATATAAGAAATTCTGTTTTGCTGCCTCGAAGGCACTCTGAGGTGGCCCTACAAGTAAAAGAATTGTGAAGAAACCCCCAAAGCTGTCCTTCAGAAAATCAGCTACGTGCCCTCCCTTATTTCCATCGGTGCCTCCCTGGCAGTGAAAGAAAGACATGTGGTGTTAGTAGTGGCAGCAGTGGAGCCGCTGCAAGCTGCTGTTGCTGATAAATACTACTGCTGCCAAAGTACCTGTGCTGCCAACCTTCGGGTGCAGGGTTGGTGCCATGCAAACACCCACCGAGCGTGGGTCCCCTGCTCCCGAGGGTGCTCTGGTTTGGACTGGGCTCCCACCCAGCAACGTTTCCTTGTGGAGGCTGTTCGTGCCTCTACGGCCGTTTGTGGAGATGCTCCTTTCCAAACTGTCAAGCAGCGAGAAGCAAAGGAATCACTTTCCAACCTCTGATCTCCCAAGTATTCTTAATGGGCATGTACCCAGACATTTTCATTAGTGTAAGTAGCAGCTAACTAAACCGGCTAATAAGTTGTCTCTGTTTTTCCCTCATTTTCAATCAACACAACTAATCAGCGTGCCAGAGAATGCAAAATACTGTACAAGCCCTCGAGAGGAGAAGCGTTTTTAATCATTGTGATTGTTCATCTGTTGATAAAAAAAAGTGTCTTAAAATTAATATAATGATAGCTTGTGATGCTGAATCTTTAATAGCGTGTGGAAGGCACATCCAACACAGAGTGCGAAAGGGAGGTGTGGGATATGCTCTGACTCACAAACGCACTGACATGAAAATTCAGAGGGATCAAGGCACCGTGATGGACGGTTAAATATCCTATTTGGTTAAAAATGAGAAATGAACAGGGGTCGAAATTCAAACTGAGTCGAAAATGTCTATAAATAGGTGACGGTAACAAAGAGGAACATCTTAGCTAATAATGTTTGGCATCTGCATTCTTTTGAATTTATCAAGCACTTTATAAATCTGAATTAATGAAGGCAAACCAGGTCATAATAAGATTAATATAATTCACATTATACATATGGAACAGCTGACACCTATTGAAATTAAAACCAATATTACCAAAAGACACCTGCTTTAAAAAAGTCACTCTGATACTCACAAACCTGTCTATCCTTCCCTGAGAAGTCAAGGTTCCCAGAAACCTGGAAAGAGAATACACTTTAGAGGTCTTAATTCTCAAAAATTATAATTAGCTATATGTATGCAGCAAGCCTGTGCAAGATTAGTAATGGAAACCATAATGATTCCACCATATTAAGCTTCTTGGGCTCAATTTGTCTAAGTCAGTCACCCTGGACATCTTTTAGAGTTAAGAAATTTTCATTAGTACTGTCAATGGTGTCTAACATATGATTCATCACAGCTTAAAGTGGCTGTTTTAAACAAGCCAGATGAATTACACCTTAAAAAACACATGTTCCTCTGCATTAACTGTAAAGAGAACCCGGCATGAGTATAACATCTGTAGGTGCTGCAGTCCCAGTTCTGGAGCTCTGAAGATGCTCAGTGTCAAGGGGTTGCTTTAATAACATCATGCCTTAGATGAAAAGCCAGTAGCAGGTAAATCCTACGCGCATAGAGTCATTTCTGTTCTCTACACCTTATTCTGGTAACAAATTCCTTATGCCTATTGACCAGCATCACAAATATTTGCTAGATTTCTACAGAAACACACATCCTTCCATGAAGTACGCACACTGATGTGACCAGTCACAACAGTCAACTACTGTTGGCATTCTCAAAATTATACAGCTGAGAATCTGACCTGTAGTTTGTTTGGTCAAATTTCTTTTTTAGCCAGAGAAAAGATAAATGTCTCATTATCACTGTTGGTGTTCAGTGGGGGCATTTTCTCTCACAAGCACTGAAAACCCTGCTGTATATATAGAAAGGCCATCTAGAAATTAATTTTACAACTGCATTGCTCACTAACCTAGGTTATCTTTTTAATTATGATGAATTATCCTGTCAGCTGACATAAAAGACGTTAATAAAAACATAAATTTGGCAGTGCTCACAGAGAAGTTCATCTGCTGTTCTAAGTCTTTTTCTGCTGGAAGTATTTGCTCCTGGTAAAGGGATGAACTCCTGCTTTTTACCTATGGTATTTAGCATGCCCTCAGGACTCTTTGAAAGCCTTACAGTCTCTAAATACAGGTTAAAAGCATTCCTGTAAACCAAGTAAATATGCTTTTCTTTGTTTTATAAAGAAAAAACCTGAAATAAATGTAGGAATTAGTTTGTCTGAGGGTTCAGGGGAGGTTTCTCATGAAGCCAAGGGTCCCAAATTCCCATCCAGCATTCTACTCAGGACACCATCCAGCTACTGCTGTATCTCAGCAATCACAGGAATATTCCACATTTGTTTGTCTCTGAAGGTCACAAGTTAGCAACCCTTTATTTCCAGGAGTCAACACTGAAGATACAACACAAGAATAAGTTTCTTTTATCATGTAAGAGTGACATTCAAGAAATAATAATAGATCTCGGGATCCCTCTCTATAGAGGTGAAATACTGCTAGGGATTAACCATCCATAAGCTCCATCTTCATGATCTTTTGCAGGTAGACTCATTTCATCCTGGTCATACTTTTCAGCATTCACCTGTAAGACAACTTTGATCTAAGGGCTGCGCAGCTAAATTATAATGAAATTATGACAGACCCATAAACCCAAAGGAGGAACTGGCTGACTGTTTTATGGTCACTCTTACAATACAATGGATAAATAACATCTAGATTGAAATTAGATTTTATGTGGGTAGTTCCACATAAGTGAAGTGGTTCGGATATATGTACGGAAAAACCACACAGCAGACATCCCAAGGTTGTGTTTCACAACACAAGCAAGAAGAACCTCATGTTCTACTCAAATTCAGGCTGATTTCGAAGACCTTCCTACCTGTCTAGGCTTGAATCTTTGTGTTATGGAAACTTTCTAGCCATTTCTATTTGAGGTTTCCTTCCTGTCAGCTTCATTGCTTTTTAATTACGAACTAGACTAAAAAGGGAAGACAGACAGGAGAGACTGACTATATAGTCCACTACTTACAGAAGTCTTACAGGAAAAGTGACACTACTGGTTTTTTTGTGAATGAGGACAACGTAAGTCTCAGTTAAGCCTCATTTGCAAATGAGACTTAACTGGGATCTCCCATAGATTACTCATATGTTACAGAAGTAGGAAGAGAAAAGAACAACCTGTCCATATGGCACAACCAACCTGTCTTGCTTGTGCTCTATAGACTTAATGCTGAATTGAGGCCCGTGGAGGAAGTATATGTACACACCATCATGCTAAAGATTGCTGGACAGAGAGAAACCCGTCAGCTCAGCGCTGTCAAGACATCAACACTTCTACGTGGATTCACTCTGAACAGCATAAACAGTTAGAAATGTGGGCTGAGAAGTGTTTTTGAGGACCCAAACCTACATATCTCTAAGTCTTAGTTGTGATACATCCAGAAAATCCCTTTTTCCAGCTTAGGATGTAGTTACAAAGAAGTATTACGATCAAATATTACAAGAGAATAAACATGAAATTTTGTTCTCTGGAAGCATAAACAACCAGCAAATTCCTGCAGTGGCATAACCCAAGTTGGGATACGTGCATGCATATGCATGTGTGTGTGTTTACATCACAGAATGTGCTTTGTGTGTTGACATACATAGTGGCCAAGTAGCATAGCAGACTGGCAGAATCTAAGGTTGTCCTCGGTGTTGGCAAGTCTTTGTATATGTTTGGTCATGTTTCTACTGCTAACACTTTGTTTTTTCTGGCGATTAAATCTATTAGCCATTCATTTATTTTTTAATTTTTTTTTTTTCCTATTGCTGATTCTGGAAGCAGAGCAAAGGTGGCAAAGGACAGGAGAACAGGAAGGTATTATTTGCTCATGGCAAGTCTGAGCGTGAGTTTAATGAAGGAATTGACACCTTATGAGTGTGAGTTTAATATGAACGAGAGAAGAATGAGATTAAAAGATTTACAATTCTCAGATGAGTGGGTAGGGTTCTGATGTATTATTTGCAGAGTGATTCTGAACAATTTCATCCTTCCTTATCTCTCACACAAGCAAGGTGAGCTAAAGTAACCACAAGCTGGTAAACAGTTAAAAATACTCCTTTTTGAAAGCAAATATTATAATTTGTGACTTCTTGAATATTTCAAAACCAGTGAAGGGGAAAGAAAATAAACCAAGTTAGTGACAAAAGCTTCTGTACTAGCACCCATTGCAGGACTCAGCCATGGTTCACTAACTCAGATTTTATGCTGGATTCTCAGCTGAATTCAGATGAGCAAGTTCCTGTTTGAGACAGCAGTATATTTCTAGCTTTAGAACCCCTCAGGATTTAATTTGGTTTGATCAGAGATTAATTCTCCCCTCATGCTACCCCAAGGAGATGGTCAAAAGGTCATCTAAATCAATGGAAGGATATGAGTGCATTTCAAAAAGCTTTGCATCAGTCCCTAAAAGGCATGAGTTGAAAATATCTGTAAACAGTATTTCAGTCGATAAAATCTGTTTATGTTGGTTTTGTGAAGCAGTTCAGGAATTTTTAGTGCTCAAATAAAAGGTGCACTAGAGAAAAATCTGTAGCCTTATGAGTAGCATGTTCCCTTGGAAATAAATGATCCTGAATTCCCTGTGACTAGAGCAAATGTCTAATGAATCAATGACTATATGAAAAGGGAAGGGAATTTTCTTCCCTTGGTTCTTCTTGAAACATGAGATACATGTTATAAAGTCATCTGCTGGACTAAGCCCAGTGCTGAGTTTCTCAGATGAAGGCTTTTAAAATGAATAACACCAAGATTCAGACACAGAATCTTTAGGTGCTTTGACAAGACTACTTACCTAAGCATTGATATACTTTAAATTCTGAAATTAAGTTTACAAAAGTTTTACCTTTTTTTCTTTTCTTTTCCTTTCTTTTCTTTTCTTTTCTTTTCTTTTCTTTTCTTTTCTTTTCTTTTCTTTTCTTTTCTT
>WTSP01015993.1:43763-66113 GCA_025331215.1 Actenoides lindsayi
TTTTCTTTTCTTCTTTTTTATTTTCTTTTTTTTTTTTTTTTTTTTTTTTTTTTTTAATTTTTTGTTTGTTTGTTTTAGTTTTGGTTTTAGTTTTGTTTTTACTTTGTGTGTAGGTACAAAACAGCCTTTCCCTTATTCTGGGAGAAACACATACAGACATCAGATAAATCATTTTAGTATCACCCTCCAACTGTTTCCTTTGGTCTTGACTGAAATGTGTTGCTGTAATGACCCTGCAAAAAGGAAAATAATGGTATGGGTTCGTGCTACCAAACTTTATACATTCAACCGCAGTGATTAAATGAGGACCTTGTATACCCTGGGCTCCCATAAGGTAGATGAAAACAGACATGCATCAACAGAGGGCTATTTAGCCTCTCTGATATCTGAATTGCCTTTCTCTTTGGGTCTTCTAGGACAGTGATAAAGATTAATTGGTACCTGTGGTGAGTTGGGCTTTTATCAAGAACTTGCCTGGCACCAACAACAATTAGTTATAATGCTTCAAAACCAGCCACCAGACTCCAAAAGGTGCCCTTTCTTCTGTGGAAAGAGCCTTGAAAGACTTGCCTGCAAGTCTATTTAAGGTACCAGAATCTCAGTTTTGATTCATACGGAGGATCTGAAGGCTGTGTTATGTCTAGAACTTAGCTTATTATTTCCTTCTGGATAAAACTGGAGTGGTAAATGAGATCGAGAGAAGCACAGCCCCTTTTAAAAAGCAGATGGGTGAACCAGCCAGTGCAAATCCTCCTAAAGGATCCTAACGATTGCTGCTTTGGACTTTGGTACATTGATAAATAAGATATTTTATGCTACAAGTAGGAGAAATAATTTGAACTCTACATCTACATTTGAGTTGGAAACTAATTGCAAGCACTTGAGAGAAAACCCTAGGACAGCCTATGAAAATGTCTGCATGTGCAGCAGTGCTCAGAAATTAACTCTTAGGTAATGCAACGTGGTACAAAAGTGTTAAGAAGACACTAAATAAAATTATTGTAGATTTTCAGCCTGGGAATGGCTCTAGTCACCTGACCCCAAAATATACAGCAGAAGGAGAATCGAATCAAAGACAAGAAACGAATTACAGCTATAGAGAAAAACTTACATTAAAGGAAACTGAAAATTTGGGGATTCTTCAAATTTAGTAAGGGTAAGTAACGGATAAAAAACTTACAGGAAGAAATGAGTGAACTATAGACAGTGAAGCAGATGTTCTGCTGTAATTTGTCCCATAATACAAGGAGGGGGAATAATCAATAAAAATTTGCAGCAGCATAATGTGCACTGCTCAGCAGAAGTAATTCTGAACGTAACACCCAGCTAGCTTGTAAATCTAATAATTGCAAGATGTCCTTGCTATCCAAAAATTTGAAAATAGAAAAAGACACTTTGAGCATGTATACATCTATGTAAAAATGAAAGAAATCTATGCAGGATAATCTAAATCACTGTATTTTAGGATGCAAATACTTAAGGACAGATGTTATTGTTATTAGCCTCATGGGGTTTATTATATCTTGTTCTAAGCAACCTGATGTCAGTCAACTTCTAAAGAAAAATAGGGGCTAGGTGGATATTGGAAATCTTTGCATCTTTTTTATGTTTCACTTTGCAATTCTGACCTCATGAATAGAGCTCCATCGGTTTGATGTTCAAGGAAATGATAGCTGATACCATACCTCTTCCCATTTATTGGGCAGATATATTCTAGTAGCATATGCTACTAGAGACAGAGCCAGCAGTGACATCTAATCACTGAGAGAAAGCTCAGTCTAACTTCGCTGCCAACGATTTAGGTTAGATAACAGACATGAATTGACTTGATAGCAGGGGGATAAAAGGGTATACACTGTGTTTTGTGCCTTCTGTCTGTATTACTTATAGATTAGCTGATTTCAGGAATTCAGGGGAGATTGTGTCATACGTATTTAGTTTCTGTGAGGGCTGAGTGCTTGTGAAAGATGGGTGGGTTTTGATTTGCAATTCTCCGGTTAACTGTAAGACTGAGAGAAGTGAACATGGTCACATGTTTGTCAAAGATTTATAATGTGTAGGATGAAGGGGTAACCAAGGAGCAGAGAAGATTGTCTTCTCTTGTTGTGTTTTCCTTTCAAAATGATTAATATTTGTAGTTTCTTCTTATTTTTATTTTTTGGGGGGGGTTCCCCAACATCACTGCTCATGAGACAAAGGCAGAAAAGCTGTATGTGGTTTTATGCCTTGACTAGTTGGGGAGTTTATGAACCAACAGCTGCTCAGAGGAGGGATGAAAGCAATTGCAGTGAGGAGAGGAAATATGAGGAGATGCTGTTTCTGGCAGCTTCTTGCTGTTTATAGCTGTATTTCTGGTTTGAGATGTGCTTTGAAATAAGATGTATTTGTCACACCTCAGGAAATTAATGTGATTTATAAACCAAACCTGTCACTCAAGTTAGTCCAGTGTAATAGAGGCAGTACCAAAGGAAACTTCCCAGACAAGCATTATCAAAATGTTCAAGCCTTACTTTACAAGGAAGACCTAAAAATGAAAACATAGTTAATTTACTTAAGTCTCTGGCCTCCGTGTTGACATTCTCAAGTGCAGCATTACTGTTGGTTCATGCATATATTTGACCACTCTGAACTGGACTGAGTCCAACAAATCTGCCAGAAAAACAGTTATCACATGACAAAATCTTTCGTCACTGCGCAACCCAGAGAAAATCTGAAGCAACAAGTTAATTAAGGTATTGTCTTTGTGTTTACAGTTTGGTACCGAATTTTAAAAAAAAGGGTAAAATTCAGATGGTTTACAGAAATGTTCTTAAGAAGGCAAGGTAAAAAGCTGTCTGAAAATTATGTGAAGTCTTTCTCAGAACTTCTGGGACGCAGATAATTTTTCTGGGTGGAGGATGGCTTTGAAATGTCAGACAAAGGGAGCAAAGTGTAGGAATTAGAGAAGTCAATCCGGAAAGCCTAAAGCTCCCCTCTTCAGCTACGTCACATTTCCAGATGGCCTCACTGCTTGGGGTGGACACAAACAAAAGAGGCTCTTTAATAACCCTCTGCTGGACCATAGCTCTGGCTGTGTCTGGTACCCACCTGACAGTCAGGTGCCTGAAAACACTTTGTTCTTGCTTCTCTTTCCATTTAGCATTCACGCTCCCATATATCCATTTGTTCTCTCCTCACTACTGAAGAGCCTGTACCCACTTGAACAATGTGGAAAGTGAAGCCATCTGTTATGGCAACAAATGTATTATGGTACTACTGTTTTCTCATATAAAAGGCCAAACAATTAGAAGCCATTCACCTCTTTTAGGACTTCACGCAATTCCTGTTATAACCAGAGAGCAACTTCCACTTCACTTCCTTCTAGACCGAACTATGTGCTTAATCTGGCAGAACTTCACAAAAACAAGATAAGCCTTCATCACACAGTTTCTCAGCTGAAGGAATAACATGCAGGCTATGACAATGAACCAAAATTTAGCACTCCCTGGGGAGACTGAAGAATAAGTTCCCAGTATTTTGTTTTACTCTGTATATTTTTAAGAATACCGAGTTTAAAATGACAGATGGAAAAAAAAAAAAAAAAGAAATATTCTTTGGTTATGAACCATACAGGAGATAGATTTCACTAGATCACAACTTTATCTTGTCACTTACATCATTATTAAATTCCTGTGCTAAGGAATTACCTTTATTTAATATGCTGCATGAAGATACCACAATTGCTTTATGTCTGGAGAGTTTCCACCATGTCAGGTGAAATTACTATTATTTCAGATGTTATCCTAACTCATGCATTGAATGATTTCTAGAATGTAGTACTTTGAAGGAAACAGGATGATAGGAATTATTTTTTTTTAACAGATATTTAAGTCATAACTGAAACTATGTATTCTGAATGAAAAGTAACAAGAAGAAATAGAAGCAAACTAAATGTTGAAAAATAAATAGATATCAGTTCAGCATCACAAAGAAAAAAGACTTTTGAGAACATAATGCTTGAGAAAAGGGTTTTACATTTTACCTTTACATTTTTACCTTTAAACAATGAAATGCTTAAATGCCACAGTACTATTTTTGGCAGTTTCTATCCACTAATTCCTAGCTTCTAGTTGCCATTTGTGCAAATAACAAGAGTGACAGTTACTTTATGAAATGCAGACAAATGTACTCAGATACCTTTTATGATTTTTAATTGAATTTAATTTTTATGGCCTAAAATCTTAATTTTCTATTGAAAGCTAAGGGTCAACCTGATGTAAGGAAAACGTTCTCTACAAAATATTCTGTCAGAGGAAACCACTACAGTCAATACAGATGCATGTGTGTATGATGTGACAACTCACAGTGGAGCATAGCTGGGCACCTCTGTAAACCCACAGACAAATTCCAATTGTTTTTACTGGGAACAGGCTTTCATCATTTGTCTGATCTTTAACTTTGACTGGACAATACTTTTCCAGGAGAGCTAAAGCATCCCTGTTGAACCAGATCCAGATCTGTGTAACTGGGCTGGTTTCAGTGGCATTACACACAGGATGGATTGACCCAACGTATTCTGAAATTGGGTGCCACACTCTTGGCTTTCAAATATTACTGTTACTAATAAATAGGGGAACACTTACTCTATTTATTAAGCTTTCTAAAGCCTTCGCAGCAGTTGTAGAAAAGGAAAGATTTATCTACCAATAAAACCCCAAAGATTACATTTACCAAATCCCCATTCTTTATTGTAATGAAATTTGTCTTTCAGCTTTTAAAATGCATTTATAGAGCCAGAAATGTATTCTGGTCCACTGTCTTTGAGATGAATAACCACATTATTACTTGCCTGTCAAATCTAAGTAGGGTTGTTAATAATACACAGACAGCTACTAAAAATTCAAAACATGGGAGGTTTCCTTTGGAGAAAATTGCAATTTTAACCTCTTATTTCCCTTCTCAATCAATTACTTTCATATACACCTTGCAATGCCTGATCTCCAATCAGAAGTGAAAACAGTTCAAAGAATTCAAAGATTTTTGAGTAAATCTGTGGAAACACTGCTAGAATTTTAAGATTCTACAGTCTTTAATGTACAGAATACCTGTCCTCTGCACATTAAACAGTAAGAATAGTAGAAGACTAATTTGATGGAAATATAGTATACAAAGGGTTTGAGTTTTTTTATCTTGTACTTCAAACATCATTTTCCCCTTAGTCTCTATTTACACTCAGAAAACTGAACATCTAAACCCAGATATTTTTTTCTGATACCACTTTTAAACACAGTTTTAGTTTACTGCTTTGCATTAAATGAACAGAAGGAAAGACACCACATTATGATAGAAATGAGGGAGAACCACCTAACCTGAAACATAACAATATAAGTTTGGGGTTTTTTTAGTGTAAACCGTTTGGTGATATATTTAACTTGTCTTACTGGAAATTCTGACGGTTCAAAACTTCTCTAGAGTTATAAGAATACTTCCCACAGTTTGTATTAATAAACAATGTAAAAACCCACAACCCAATTTAGGACTTCAATTTCAGTTCCACGTGAGTACAACACTTCTGGAATTCCCTTTATGCCTTGTGTAGTGATAGATCTGGTGCCCTGTATCTCTATTCTATTTTCTGGAGTCTCACAGCTAGATGATATTGTTTTCTCATGCACCAGAGACTTGGGATTCCCAGAATGCACTATGGAGTTGGTATGTAATATGTAAATGTCAGTGAGCAGCCCAGGCTATAGAACAGTGATAACAAACAGTGACCTTCATATGCCACCACTTACCACAAATCTTTTTCCTTCACATTTAAATTGGCCATCCTCATCAAACCAGGTTGATCATCAACCAGAGAAGTGCTGGAAGAAAGTCTTCTCCTGCTGATTGGATTTATTTATAGTTTTTAGGGTTTGGAAGATTTGGTCATCTGAGCAGGAAGATGGAAACCAGCCTGTATAATTCATCTCATTCACTCATTTCCTTCAACATTCACTGTTTCTTCTCACAGCAGTAGAGAAGTACTGTTAGGATCTGCTCCAAGGCTACTCCAGATAAATCTCAATCTGAATTTTGCTGTGGAGAATCCAGCAAAGTGTGCATGGGCAGATCTTTAGGAATTTCACCACAGAAGAAACGAGATGTGGATCACAACAGAGATGCTGTTTAATACCACTCTGTAGAGCAGGTGGCACAGGAATTGAAAAGGGTTACAGGGTTTATTGAAGGGGTTAAGAAGAGTTTACTTTAAAAAAAAAAAAAAAAAAAAAAAGAAGTAATTTTTATTTGTCAATACTTTAAGTACATTTTTCTGATTGGAAAACTCAGAGATTTGTATAAAATACAACTTTTCCAGTGAGGTAACATGAGCACTGTTAGCAGGCTACCTTTTCATCTTTATTCAGCAACATAGTAGTCCTGACCCACACTCACATTCATTCATCATCATGTGCCAAATCAACCAAACGTATATCTCACATTTGAGGTGTTTCATCACTACGTTTAAAAAAAAAAGAGTCCCAAGAGCTTCTGCTCATTATTAAAAATTTCATTGGTATGGTCCTCGAGAGTCTGTCTCCTCACCTATGCATTTGCCAACTCTGGAAAACCTAATCACACTGCATTGCCAACTCTCCTTTCAAGAAAGTCAACATATAATTATGCAATCTGTTCATGCAGTGCAAATAACCTGGCATTCTGGGAGCCTACCAGTGTGATGGGAAATAATCCTTACTTTGTGGGGATGTGAACACCTCAAGTGAATTGAAATTCTGTGCTCTTCTAATGCCACCAATTGCCATACAGTGGCAACATGCAAATATTTTTAAAATTACAGAGCTGGCTTTGAGGTTGGGTTATTATTTTTGACAGCTCTTTCCTTTCCGATATTACACTTGGTAAAGCCCAGTGTTCATCTGCATGACATGCTGCTTTTCAAACAAAAGCATCTGCCTTCTGTAGTATCATATGTTTCCAAGAAAACTGCTGCTTGCAAAGTCTACAGCTCTCTCTCCCCACCCCATCAGCTCCTCTCGTTACAGTCATAGTCCCTTAAAGTGTATAATGATGTTTATTTTTGTGTATAAGTCTATAAGGTTGTTGTACAGAAGCTTTAAAAAAAATAAAATTAAAAAAAAAGTCACTTTTGTGATAAAACTTGTGAGTTCTTAGTTGAATAGCTGTATTTTTGATTATTTCTTTTCAAATATATCTAACAAGGAGACATCTACATGACCTGCTACATTCTACAAATTCCAGATAAACAAATCTAAGACGTGTTACAAAAAGCACGAGAGTCTGACTGATGGTTAGAAGTGGGTAGAGAGTTACATATACAGCAAAACTGAATGTAGCTGATTTGTTGGTTGGCTCTAGAGAGAGGGAAAAAAAAATATCCACAGATATCGAACTGTTGGAGTTTCTTTTCAATTAGTCATGTAAAGAAATAATTTACTGCACTCATAGGATTCATGATCTCTGCTTGCATACGTATGATTTGTATTTTACGTGTGCAGTCCTTCTTAAAGCATGACAAGGAGAAATACATTTTAACCTGCAAGGAATAATGTGGGAAGGAGTGCTGAAATGTCAAGGGACATAGAAAAATTGTGGCATAAGAGAATCTTAACCTCATGTAAGATTAATTTGAATAAATGTAATTTTCAATAGCCACAAAGTCATGATGACTCATCATTCTCTCGTAATTAATTTACGGTAATAAAATCAAGATAAGACTGCATTTATGAGGAACGGAAGTATATTTCCTTCTTAGAAGAGCAGTTATAGAGCATCTTATGAACGTAAGCAAGATGCATCATGCTCTCAGAAAAGAAGATTACTTGAAAGTATAAAATGAGGGTGAATGCAGAAGAGGATTAGGCTTTTTGATCCAGATTATAAAAAGATTGCAGCTAATTGTACAACAGCAAGAACACAGCAACACAAATAACATCCTGTGAGTACAGTGGAAAAAAAAAAAAAAATGAGAATAACCTTGAGCCAGTCTTGCAATAGCACTGCCAAAGGTCTATCAACACCTTCTTATTAGAGTTGTAGCAATAGCTCTCCAGAGATTTAAGCCCCTCTAAATTTGCGAGCTCAGTGAAATCACCAATGAGATCCACATCGATGAGGGATCATGAAACTGTACCACTGAGCAGTTAATTCACCAGACGCTTCCCAAGTGCTCAAGGCAGGAAAGCTAAACGAGCTGATGAAAACAGATGCTATACAAAAGATTGCTGTATTGAAGCATCCTGAAATCAAAATGTGATTCCTTTCGGCAGGAGACCACAGAGAGGTCCAGAGAGTAACTGGGGGTGAGGAGGTGAATAGATTATTTGGCTAAGCCCAAGCAGAGCTTAAGCTTTCTTTCTTTTGTTCTTAACGTAAATAAACTGTTTCGGAAGGACACTGGAGAAAATGCCAGAAACTAAATCCGCAGGAATCAGTTCGAGTGTAAAAAAAAAAATCACTGAAATGGCTGAAAACAACCCAACAGATGAAAAACACTATAGAATTTCATTATAATCTAATATTTCTTTATCAAAGTACAAATGATTGACAAAATTGTTATATCTAGAGCAAAATTATTTATAGTTGAAATTTTTTTAAGACTCCTCTACTCATTGGAGATAAATAAGCAATTCCAGGGCTCAGCTCATGTCATCTTAAAAAGAAACAAATAAAACACCTCAGCCAAACCCTATATGTGCTTGTTTCTTCCCATTAGCTGTAAAGGTTTTGATAGCGACTACTCCAGATGTAAATGTTTGCACCATGGATATCTAAAGGTAGTCAAGGCATCATCTCATCTGTCAGAACTGGTGATAAAAATTCCCTTTCCTCTTTATCAGAACAAACACTGCAAAGTCAGAACTTAATCTGCTTTGGCAAAAAATGTCGTAGCAACTTAAGGAAGTTTTACTTTCTGACTTGTTATGTACATTCAGGATAAAATAAGAGGAATTAATTCCCTCAATAAATGAGCATTTTAAACAGAATATCTTTATGCAGAGTACCACTGTTACTAATGCTTCTTAAATCTTCCACTGTCACCATATTTAAGCCCATGAAGCTCAACATAGTCTGAATTGGAGGAATAATTTTAATCCTCTGGTGTGGATGGATCAACAGGGAAGCTACCTTCTTTCTCCCTGGTCTTTCTGGGCAAAATTTGCCTTAGGAGTTTTCCTTTTGTATGATGAATCTTATTCTGCTTCTCTTAAAAGTAGTGACGTCAAACCACTGAGCAATTGTGTAGAAAAATCCCTAGGCTACTTCAGATCCAGCTACATTTCTGAATGTCTCTCTACCAAGCTAGCCTTCCCAGGCTTGAAATTTTAATTGGCTTCAGTGAGAAATCTGGACATAGCTTTGACAAAGAAGATGGAAACAAAAACTTCTTGTTAAATAGAAAAGGTTTTTTATATCTATCTAAAAGCTCTTAATATCCCTCACCCAGCCAAATACGTTGACGATGCAGGAGGAGTGAAGGCAGCAAGGAGTTATGTGGGAAAGACCTGAGAGTATTGCAGGGAGGGTTAAGGAAAGGTGAAATGACTCTCCATCTTTTTAGTTGCTGATGAAACAGCCATATAGGGTTCCACATATTATGTGTTGTCACTACTGAAGCTTTCCTCCTTTTCAGGAATGTCACAGGTCCTACATGCTTTGGTTATTTCATAGAATCATTAAGGTTGGAAAGACTTTTAAGCTCAGCAAGTTTCTGACAACCTTTCCATTGCTGATCTTCTTGAAGAAACTATGTCTGTTCAAGTTTGCGAGTTGGAATGTGGAAGCTTTGTGTGACAAAAGCGAGGAGGCATGCGTTTGCATCATCGTGAAAACACTATGGAGAAGTATATGCAGAATCCAGCTGACACTACAGTTCCTCACAGAGGGCAGTGCACTTGAATAGTGTATTTAAAAATGCATCAAGCGAATACATAAAGTACTTGAAAAGAGATTATACTTTATCGCCAGGCACATGGTGAAGGTTGTTTCAGAGAGGGTTGCTTAAAAAAAGAATAGGTTTGAAGACCAACGTCTTTCATCTTTTTTAATAAGCTCTTTTAGACAAAACTGATACTCACAGGGTGAAGGGAAGACTTTCTGCCTTGCTAAGAAAATGAGCCACAATCCTGGGTATTCAATAGGTAAGCAAGCTTGTCAGGCTGTCATAGAAGAAGCACCAGACTGTGCATGCAGCCAGGTAGCCTTCGTGTAAGCTGATTAACTATCTCCTCTGAAGCGCTATACGTTTGAGATTAATGGTAGGCACAGCAAACTTAAAGTGCAGATTTCCCAATGAGCTGAAATGCTGAATGAATTGTCTCATAAACAAAATAATATTCTCTAAAGCTCCAAATTCCTGGAAGGCCTATGTTAATGCCAGGGAAAAAAAAAAAAAAAAAAAAAAAAGAATCAAAACAAGCAGCCAAGAAAATAATTGCATTCTTTCATAAGTAATTTCTCAATGAACGGAACATTTAACTTTTCTATGTGTTAAGTTACAGCTTTTCAATTGAGCAAAACATCGCAGAGATTAAAAAAAAATTCTTTTCCTCGAAGAAAAGCAAGACTCAAGTCTGGGTCTGAAAATTTTAGTAACCCAGCTGAAGTAATTCAAGGCTACACTTCACCAAAACTTTCCTTGGCTAACAATCTCTCCTTTTGGGCAAGTAAGACCAAAATCTTAGGTTTATTGAACATTTTCATATACGTGGCTTCAAGATTTTCAGGTGATTGAAGAGGCAGGCAGAAGCTTAAGGACTAACTCCCACTTACTTCGTAAAACTCAGATAACAAAGCATCTTTCTTGGCTCTGACCTAAACTTCCACCAGGGTAGTTACTGAGCATTTGCTTGTCTATTTGTAGAATTTTTTTGCAATAGCAAACATCTAGGTTCCTTTCTTCGTAAGTCCTGTTCCTCCACTGATCTTGCCTAGAAGTCTTCATTGTGTCAATGTGCTTTCCTTACACCTAGAGCTGCACGCTGAAAGGAGAGGAAAACGTTCCTTTATTTGTTAGTATTTAGCACATTCAGCTAGGAAAAGGGGGATCAAGTCCTTCCTTTGAGAAGTTTTTAACAGAAAAATCCCATTTTTTAGGCCATTCTTATATTTGGCTCTATTGTTCCAAAAGATGCTATTCCATTTTATATGTATATATAAAAGGGATATTTAAGAATACCCTGATTTAAGATGTTTAGAGAGTTCAATGAAAAGATGAGGTCATGTTTTTCTATCAAATAGTAAGCAGTGACCATGATCTTCTTTCATCCTGGAAGTTACAACCCTTGAAAGAAGACAATGTGCACTGTTAGAAGGGAAAGGACAGACTAGTGAAGTGACTCAGTAGAGAGAGTAAAGAAAGCCCTGAGCTTGCACTGACACTATCTGCAACAGCCACACAGCACGCTGCATCACTATCTGGAGAGAGTGGGTGGAGACAGCAAGTCTGAGGAGATCCTGAATGCAGAAGCATTGCAAAGCACACGGCGACGATATCTTACTGCTGGGGCATCAAATATGTTCCATTGTTCCTCCTACTCTTGCTCTAAAGCATTCCATAGCATATGCTAAGGGCTGGCATGCTTCAGTCACTAGCTGCTCATTCTATTTTTAATACAAAATTACTGTGATATAGTATTTAATGTGGTAATCAATGCAACTTAATCAGAGTGAATCAGTCAGCACAGGGATTCATGCTGATGCAGCTTGACCAGTTCTGGTTCCAGAGCACCCCTGTCAGCAGCAGGATGGTGTTTCAACCCTCGCTGTAGAGGTGCCTCAGGCACCTGAAGCTGTGTGGCAGGAGTACCTGCCTCTGGGTTTGTCCTCCAACACCTACACAGCTTTTCTGGGGAGCCAAATCTCTAATCAGAAGGCTAGCTGAACTTCTGCTGATCCTCCACATTAAATGACACCTAAAGACCCATGCTCTGTGTAGGCAGCTCAGGCATTTTAATGGAAGCTGTGGTGCACATCCAATGCCAAATTGCCTTTATTGTTAGCGTCTTTTTAGGTCTCAGCTTTAACTGAGTGCCCTGCGTTTCATCTAGAACGTGCAAAAGCAGTGGCCCATGGATAGATTTTCAGCTTTATATTTCTTGGTAATGTTTGCATTGTTGGGCATTCAGTTGCGGCGTGAACAACAGCATAATTTAAAACAGAGTTGTTGAGAAGTTTGCAGAGTACAGCGCAAAAAGTCTTACGACTCTGGAGAAAGTAATATCTCTAAAGTATATGAGAGACTGTATCCAGAAAACAACAACAAAAAAATACTCATTTGCTTATAAAGACACATTTTTTGTACTTGAGGAACATCGTGTTGAATGAAGTTTGTTCTACAACAATGACAACAACAAACACTTTAAGCATGTCAGGCATTGGATGACAATTGCCTGATGCCATTCGTGCTGACCCTTGGAACAAGTTCGTGTGACTACTCACAAGATTAAAGACTGGCTAAATGTTTGTGTAAGGGTGGATTGTCAGGGAATGAAATGCCAACTTCTCTCAAACGTTATTTATTTTTTCACTTCTGTATTTTCCCATGTAGCATAGGTTTCCCTGAAGATTCCAGAAAATCTCCATGGGATTGTGAAATATTGGATGAAACCTGATCAATTCGGGGCGACTCTTCCCAGGTGAAATTACATCATTTTCTGCACTGGTAGGTGAAACAGCACTGAAGGTTTCATGTTGATATGAATCGTTTGGAAGATAAAAGATTATGAGTAAGACGCCCTGAAGGTACTGTCTCATTTTCTGCATAGAGAAGCATTGCTGAGAAGCACGCGTCGAATGGTGTCACCCTACCAACTGCATAACAAACAGGTCCTATAGTTTGCCTTTAGTGTGCTACTAAGAGAAATAAACTGAATTATCCTTCCCTAATTCTATAACATTATCTGCAAGTTGAATCCGAGAGACATGTTTTTAAAATGTTAGGAAATGAAAAAAAAAAAGTCCTCTTTGAGTACTACTTCAGATGACGATGCCTTTCACTGTTTGTGCCCCTGAATGCTAAGGCTTCCTGGATCTCTGTGTATGGAGGGAACAGATCACCTTGTGTGGATTTGTGGTGAGATTGATGGATGTAACTCATACGGTTAGGTTTGTTATTTACATTTATTACATCAGAGGATTTTAACAAACAATTACGTATCTAGTACCTCACTGGAACCGAGTCATTTTTACTGAATCTACATGGGAAAACATTTTCATGATACCACATAGCAGTTAATATAACTATATATTATATCACATTATTAATATAATATACCAAATAGAATAGAATAGAATAGAATAGAATAGAATAGAATAGAATAGAATATAAATAATATAAATAATATACTATAATAGCAGTTATTGTATCTTTAATTTAGGATTTGTAACAATTTTAAATTCTGTAAAATTACAACGATCATGGAAATTATTTCAGCTACCTGTAAAACATCACAAGCTTCCATTACCACTAAATCTTGTTAGAAATTTTCTGGCAAAATACTTGATTGGTTTGGTTTTGTTTTTTTTTTCATTAAACAGGCTTATTGGCAAGTCTGAAACTCCTTATAATGATTGATTTGACTTATCGATTTTAATACCCCTTACACAAAGAGTGTGAGTAAATACATTTTTTCCAGCTTTTGCAGTGTAGTTTTTATAACAGATATATCTCATTTTATTAGAGCATTTGTTTATGTTAATTATAGTAAAGGAAGAAGTGCCCTAACTTCATAGTCAATGTTTCAAAGCTGTCAAAACAAAGTATTTTGAGTAAACTGAACTGATATTTTCTTTGAATTTTGGCTCGCAGAATGATGATGCTTCAACATTTCAGGAAATGAACATCATTTTCTCTTCAGTTTCCAACCTCGTGCTACTGATGAATTATCAGAAGTGAAGAGCAGGACAGATGCTTAACAGGCATCAGAAATGAGTGCGGAAATCATGCAGAAAACACAAATTCTTTACACTGAAGGCATGCGAATGAGGCAACGCAGGCTGCCCTCTCTTTGCCTGATAGCCATGTCAGAGCAAAGAGCTCAGGAGCCAGCTCTGGTCTTAGATGGTAACTGCTCACTTGGCAGCTGCTCATCCCCTTTGTTCCTTTGTTCACCCGTCTCATTTTGATGATATTCATCTCAAGTAAGGCAAAACTTTGACTGTCCTCAGTCCCTACATTATTGCAAAGAATCCTTCTGGCTCATATCTTGATGGAGCTTTACTGACGTGTCAGTATCAAGCCTTTTCATTTCATGGCACTTTTATCTAAATCCAATATCTAATTCTGAGGCCTTTTCCTGATTTGAGATCTAAGTATTTTATATCATTAAGGAAAGTTAAACATATCAACTATTGCTGAAGAAAGTTAGGTGAAGTTAATATGAACTATTTTATTTATTTTTCATTTTTCTATTAAAATCCTTAATTTCTTTCTTCTGTTAGAAATCGTATCTATTTCAAGATAAATATTAAAATCAATTGTCTACTTAATACAGTCCTCTCAGGTTCCCTTAAATAACTACTGAAAGAAATATTGAACCATCACGGTATGTACACGAATAAGCAACTGATAATATACTAAGTGTAGTGCAGCTTAGACATTGAAAATAATTGAGCACACTATTCACAAAGCTGTCATGCAGTTCGTGTACACGAAGTAGACTTTTCACTGGGGGAGTGGGGGTGGTTACAGCATCTAGTTTCCTGTTTTTTACCTTTGGTGTCTCCAAGGTATACGATAGCACAGCTGCAACTTTCTCAGGTATGGGGGGAAGCCTCTGGCTCTACCTTCCAAGATGTTAAGTCAGTAAATATTTTAAATTGGCTATTATTAGTTTCTTAAATCTTGCTGGTCATGTGCTTCTTCACAATGGGACATCAGAATAAATGTCAGGAATAATTAGCCGACATTTGGTGAAAATCCCCAAAGAGAGAAATGTTATTCTTTAAATCTCTCAGCAGGAATTTTAGAAATATTTCATTGTATTGCCCTTTTATTGCACACAACTCAGAATCTGACTCTTCTGCCTGGAACTGAGGTCCCTGGCTTTCTTTTTTCTTTTTCTTTTTCTTTTTCTTTTTCTTTTTCTTTTTCTTTTTCCTTTTTCTTTTTCTTTTTCTTTTTCTTTTTCTTTTTCTTTTTCTTTTTCTTTTCCTTTTCCTTTTTCTTTTCCTTTTTTCTTTTCCTTTTTTCTTTTTCTTCTTTTTCTCTTTCTTTTTCTTTTCTTCTTTTTGTTTCCTGGAAGATATAAAACCCCAACTCCTGCTTACATAGAGATTGTAACTAAATACATGTGCCAATAAACGGGAGAAGTGTGCTTAGCGTATGGTATGTGATTATGTGAGGAAGGTATTGTATTAAAACTACATTCTCTGTATTCTTTCCAAGCCATATCTCATTATTTTGGGGTGAGGGTGGGAGGGGAGGCAGATGCATTCTTTTTGCAGTCCCAACTAAGAGGGAATGAGATGGATTTTATTGCTGTGTTATTATCTTCCTTCCCATTAAAAGTCTTTGCCTTTGATGTATACTGCAAGTGGTCACAATTTAATTTGCAGAGTCTCTTTCTGTTCGTAAGGCTGGCAATTCAGAAAAACGTTGACTTGGTCGTAAACGTGATCTGGACCTACTGCTGAACGTGTATTTCGAGTATGCAGAGGCACTTTGGAAGAGAGAAGTCCATAGGAAATACTGGATTTTGTTCAGATGATTTTAAAATCTGGCTTGTGAGGCTTTGCGGGTCAGATTATCAAAAAGCAGTTGCTAATCTTGTGCCTGCAATCAGCTGGAGTCTCGCTACACAGGAGCTGCGTGTGCACATTCTTTGCACATGCCAACCACTTTAAAAGGTTCTGGTTTCCATTCATTTAGTACGACTTTTCATGCGTGTTCCACGTGCAGCCAAGTGGAAATGTGAAAACTTCAGGGCCACACATGCGATAGCTTGGAAATGCACCCGGCTACCCGGACTAAGGTGTTTGTTTTGTTTGTTGGCTTTTGTTGGTTTATTTGGTTCGATTTTTTTTTTTGTTTTGCTTAAGAGAACAGACTTGTACAGATGGAGTTTTTCCTCAGATGAGGTGATAAACTGCTGAAACTTAAGTTAGCGTTACAGACTGCGCGCTCTGCCTCTGTCCCCCCATCTTGTGCTTGCTTTTCTGTGCTTTTCCAGCGTAGGGGTTCATACATAACAACAGGGGATTTTGCAGAAAAGTTCCTTCTGGGCACAACTGGTAGTGTTTTTCCCTCCTCTTGGTCTCTTTCTTTTCTTTCCTTCTTTCTCTCCTTTCTCTTCTCTCTCTTTTCTTTTCTTTTCCTGCCCCCTCCCCCCCCCCCCTTTTCTTTTAGTTTTCAGAAAGTTGAGTTCCATCCCAATTATTAAATCTTCGGAGACCATTCCCACATGGTTCTGTAAATGGTAGCTTCATCCTGAGTTCTTTCATCTCTTTTCCTGCTCTCCTGGCTTGACAGTTGAAAAGGTCTGACTGTGCCACACAATGGTTTGATTGGTTTCTCTAGGGGAGGCTTTACCCTGCCTCATCATTCGCCAGGCAGGTGGACCAGAAAGTCTCTTGATTCTTTTGTTGCCTCTCAAAGTCCGAGGTCTTTGACTGAATAAATCCTCCGTCATGGGATAATTTGCTAAAAGGAGACTGAAAGATGTGAGAGAAAAGCCTCACTACTTGGGTGCTGAATTAATGAAATAACTGGGCCTTGGAGTTTGCAATTGAAAAATCACCAGGAATGCGATGGGTGGAGACAGGCTGCAGAATGCGAGCCCGTTCCTTCTCTGTAATAAACTAGGAGAGCTTTAAATGCTATTGCTAAATACGCTGGGCTCGCCTGGCCGCCTCCGGTTATTTGCATTTGCAGCCCCGTTCGGCGGGGGAAGCCCGAGCAGAATAAAAGCCGTTTTGGTGCAGTGCCTACTTAGTCATTAGGTTATTACGAGGGGCTGGAAAGAATTCCATATGACAGAACTAGGGTTGAGTTAACACAGGACGAAAAGTAATTTACAGATAGGCTGTCCTCAGCCATCTTCGTAGCCCCTGATAAGGTTTCATTTCAGAATGGATAGGCGACATTTCCACTTACGGGCCCATTCTGCGACACCTGTGATAACAGCTTCTGGATCCTAATTGAAATTGGTTTCAAAATGGATTTTCACTTTTCTCTGTCTGTGGAAAATATTGAATGGACTCAGAGCTGCCACAGAGAATCCCAGACCTTGGAAAATGGAGCAAGAAGCCAGGATCATCTTTCATAACTGTGTCGATGATATGACAGTTTTGTTATCTGTCTTATTAATGAAATCATTGATCACCTGATGAGGGAGATAATAAACTACATTTTTGCTGCTGTTCAGGAAGCTCAATTAGATTTTTTTATTTATTTTTTTTTTTTAAATACAGATGGGAGAAAACCAAGCCAAAACAATGAAGTGAATGTTTTCAGGTCTATTTGCAACTTTGTTTTGCTTGAAGATTTTTAGACAGAAGACGCCTCTGAGACTGTAAAATGCTGACTGCATCTTGAGCTTACTGAAAGTAAAAAGGAAGGGGGGGTGGGGGGAAAGCAAACCTGATGCTCACGTTAAGACTTAGTTCTTGTTTTTTTGGTTTTTAACAAACCGCACTAAGTAAATAACACTTAAGTCCTAGTAAGTGCCATGGAAACTCAGATGAACTGAGAAACAATGGAGCTCAATTTTAGCTGAAGTGGGATTAGTGATCCGAGCACTCTGAATGCCCTGGCGTGGACAAAGGCCGGTGCTAAGTGTAGCGAATGTTTGCCGTGGTGCTGGGGCTCTCCTGAAAATGATTTCTCGTTAAAAAACGGGCGTCAGCCTTTAGTTGTTAAAGCTGCTCAGGCATTTTTGAAAAATAAGTTCCCTTGGTTTGGGGTTTTTGGGGTTTTTTTTTTTCCATCCTAAGGGACTTGAGAAGATTTTTAAAGGCAAGCGAACGTAATAAACAGCTCGGGATCAGATGTGTACGCAGGGTTCGAAAATATAGCCTGAAAAGATTCAGTGATCTGTTGTTTCCCTGGCTGTTTTCTAATTCCTGGGGAAAGAGGGAAATGTGTTGTTTGTGCTGGGTTGCTCTGGAATGCGTGCTGTAATTCCTTGAGGAAGGTGGGAAGGGATAGTTTTTCTCAAGAGGGATGCCGGTCACTTCTCCTGTTTCACTGTGAATTGTATCCTAGGTGTTTCTTCAGTCCCTCCGCTGGTGTGGGGTCAATCTATCCCCCTTTTTAAGCTTGAAAGGGGAGCTCTGATCAAAGGCTTGAATGATGTCACTGATCTCTGGTGATTGATTAGGAACAGAAGTTCTGGAGCATTTTGCATGTCCGCCTTTTCCTTATCGCTTCAAATCCATTAGTGCCTACCCATTAGAGCAGCTTTCAATCAGGGGGAAAAATAACCCACGGTGCACACCTAAGTATATATATATATATGCCCACCGTGTATATGCATGTATAGAGAAAAGGAGTTGGAGAGTACAGGCTCCATGGTCTGAGTTATAAATGTATTTTTTCTTTAATGCAGAAGGAAACAATATTTACTGGTCTGTATTGATGCAGGGGATATTTATTAATTGCTACGCTCTTGGGTGTGATTCTCTTCTGTTCTTCTGCAGCTGCTTTCACAGATTTAAATCTCTGTCATCAGTGAGGTTTTGGCTGCTTTACCTTCATCTGCTATAGTTTACCCATAAGGGAACCATGCCCTTGCTTGCTATTTCTTTGCTGTGCCCTGCCTGTGATGCACGTTAAGATCCACTGTGTGTAGAGATATTTCTTAATTGGAGATTGAAAACTGAATATTTTAAATGTACGTCTCTTGGAAGCTCAGAGTGAGCCAGGACGTACATTAAGCAGTTAAGAGAAAAGATCTTTCATTCATAAAGGAGGAGCAGTCCTGTGACTGTTGGTGGTGCGGGCGGTCGGTCGGTGGGGTTCGCGGGTGCACGTAAGGGTGGTGTGTGTGAAGAAGCGGTGCAGGGATCGAATCTGACTCGCTGGGGGTGTAGATGGGGAAGATGGGCGGTGTGAATCTGGAGTCCATTCCTCAGCATCACACTTCTACCGGTATATTGCGATTTAAATGAGGAACTTAAAATCTCTGCACAAGCTTTTAAAAATCTGGAGTTACTTAATTACCCTGGTAAAGGGAAGCTTTCAGTGTGTAGAATAATTAAAAAATGTTAGTGTTATTTTTGTGTATCTTTTCCCCTTTCCTTTTGGTAGGCTGGCTCATTTCTCTCTCCCTCAAATCTCCTTCGCTCTGTCTTCTGCTGTTGTGCATTTCACACCAGGAGATGACAAGTCTTGTGATTGCAGCAGAGGCAATTGAAAGAAAATAAAAAGAGAGTTCTTTTTCTCTGGTGCTGGCCCATGAACATACCGTAAAAATTGGATTAGACACACCTAGAGTTGGGATTGATTGCATCTTGAATGGGAAATTAGAACATCTGAAAAATTCCTTTTTGGATGGAACAGAAGCACAAGAAGGAGAAGTTGGATGGAAACCAGAGAAGAACTGTAAATCACTATTAAAGTTACTTCCTATGGTTTACCATTGGCTGTCAAAGAAAATTGCCTCGGGCTTGTTTATAGCTAATTCCCTCTATAGAAAACTTCAATTTGTGGACTGGCCTCTGAACGGGATTGATAACTCTGTTTATAGACCAGGATGGGTATCTAAAGATAACAGATAATGCAAATGAGCCTTTTTTTTTTTTTTTTTTTTTGATAAGCTAGGGAAGCAATTATGGATACAACTTGGCTGATGGATTTCAGAGTGCCTTTTCACAGATTATAGATTTTATTTATTTATTTATTTATTTATTTATTTATTTTTGCATTCTAGTTTTCTTAGCGGTGTTAGAAAAACAAAATCGAAGTCATTCGAAGAGAACTAAAAAGATGGGGTGGCCGATACAACCAGCTCGCCTACCACTTGTCAACACAGTGAGTCAGATTAAAAAAACAAACAGGCGGTCCTCAGCCTTCTCTGGGAGAAGTACGATTTGATAAAAGATGTGTATTTAATATGCAGTTCTCAGTTTCATCCGACGTGTGTAAACCTAAGATGTCCCCGGGGGAGTTTACGGCCTGCTCCGACTTTTAACTGGGAGAAAAGGCTCCTCGGAAACCGCCTTCCCGCTTTTATTTTCAAACCTGTGTTGCTGCCGGAGAGGAGGGCGGGTGAAGGCTGGACCCCGAGGGCTGGTCGAGACTCCCTGGCTGCTCAGCACCTGCGGTGATGGAGCCCTTAACCCCGGGCTGGTTTCAGCGCTGCCCGCCAGGCGTAGCTGTGCAGAGCGGGCTGGGGAGGTGGCTGCTCCGCCTGCCTCGGTTCCCTCTCCGCCTCACCCGTTTCCTCGTTGGAAGTGCCCGGGAAGCTGAGGCTTCTCACGGCCTCGGTGGGGCTGATGGCTGCTGGACGGATGGGAGAGGGGAGGACTGGCTTCCCCACCTCATCTGCTTCGTTTAGCTGGCCTGTAGCCCAGCGCGCTGCTCCTGCGTGTTTCGGGCGGTGGGCGCTTTCCTTTCCTGACCGCGGGCCGTCTGGGGGGCTGCCCCGAGCAGGCAGAGCTGCCCGCTCTCTGCGGGGCAGGGCACAGCCCCCCTTTTCTAGGGCTGGGGCTCAAAACGGGGAGCACAGCTTGCAGGGTTCACGGTGAGACAGGGATGAGACAAAGTTAACCCTGTAAAAGGTGCGTGGTGAGGGGCTTTCGTAGTCATAATTCCATGTTGTTCTTTAGGGGTAGGACTGAGCTTTATTTCATTTAAGGCCTCGGTCACTGAAATACTGAAAGGTTTTTTTAGCAACTTTAAATAGTCCAAGGTTTATATATTAAATCTTACGTGTCACTTTTCAACCTCCTTACTCGATCCGTTGTCTTTTAGTTGGTTCCCTTCAGTGGGAACATCTGGGCTTCTGACACCCTTTGTCACTGAATTGCAGCCTTCATCTCCGTCCTGTGAAGCTATCTCAGGACCTAATCCTGGAAATGTGCTTTCTTTTGCAAATCTCCTATCTGAAGGCTCTTCCACAGGAGAAAAAAAAAACAACAAAACATGACTTACTTCCCACGCAGATGTAATTAGGATGACTCCTTGTAGTTTGAACTACTCCAGTTTTCAGGGGTTTGGTAAGATACGAACTTTGCTTCTGTCATGGAGCCAGTGGCAAAACGGCTGTTGACTTCTATGGGAGCAGCATTGGAAGCCTTTTTTTTAACTTTTTTTTCCCTCTTTTGTTTTAAAATAATTGATATTTAAATACTCAGTCACAAACTGCTATGAAACTCTTCTGTTTTTCACAGGCCTTTTCAGTATGTTCGTAACAGATCATAGCTCTCGCTGTATGGCAAAACTGAAAGCAGCACAGTTTTGCTTAGAGAAATGCCAGACTTCCAAGGTGTTACCAGAACATTATTTTAAGCCTCCTTTTCTGAATGTGTGTATGATGAATTACTTCTTACCTTCAGAGACTTTGGACTGAAGAGTTAGAAGCAATGGACATTGGCCTATTTCAAACACCAGAGCAAGTACAGGATCACAGTGCCTCTGCCAGAACTGCATGGACCTGGAATCCCTCAAGGGATTTCTCCCAACTTCATTCCCAACATGCGTACCAGTCTAAGTCAGTGCCATGTTTTCTAAGTACTAGTCAAAGAAAAATATTTATGGTAGGTTTTATTTAGTATTTTCAATTTATTGAGCATCCTCTTCTGACAGTCTCCCCCAAGCTTAAAATATCTGTGGCAGGACACGGTTCTGTTTGCTGACATGGTAGAGGTTAATGTTGCAGATGTAAGAGCAGAAACAATTTAAAAGTCCTGTTCTCAGCTTTGAACACTTCCTTTTGATTGTTCAGGGGATCGGGGGAGGTAGGTTGGTTTTTCTATTTAAATTCCCAAAGACCTTTTTCTTCAGCCATCTAACTTGAATCAGAATTAAAGCCTTGCATACATTTCCGTTGGCACCACAAAATTATTACTTTTTTTTTTTTTTTCTTTGAGAAGTAACGATCGGTATGAAGGATACCACAACTTCTCAAGTAATGAAAATATTTAAAGGGTCTGTGATTTATTGGTACATTTATCTTCAAGGCTCAAAACTGATGCTAAAAATAAGGCTGTGCTTAAAAAAAATAATAAGTGAATAAGAACCTTGAGCAAAGAGACAGAAAATTCTAGTGGGTATTTACAAGAGACGGGGAGAAAGAGTGAAAGGAAGGCAGGACCTAAAGGAAAAGGAAGGAAGAAGAGGAAGGAAGGAAGGAAGGAAGGAAGGAAGGAAGGAAGGAAGGAAGGAAGGAAGGAAGGAAGGAAGGAAGG
>WTSP01015994.1:0-27653 GCA_025331215.1 Actenoides lindsayi
GGGGGGGGGGGTGGGTGGATTGGTGTCGGGGAGCCCGCTTTCCCTCTCCGCCGTGATGGGTTGTGCTGGCGGTGGGCTTCTCCCCGCCTCCCGACATTTTACAAGGCCGTTGCGGCGGGTTGCGGTGCGGCCCGGCCGGGCGAGGAGCCGGGCCCCGCTCGCATGGCGCCCGGTGGGGCTCGGCGTCCCCGGCAGGGCCCGGCCTCGTCGTGCCCTTGGCTGCCGGCGGAAGGGAGAACGCTGAATAACTGCCGAATCTTGGAAAATGCTGGTAATTGCTGGGCTTGTAAAAAAAAAAAAAATAAATAAAAAAATCGATATAGCCGCTTTCTAAGCGGGAAAGGCTGCGCCTGTGCAGCGTGAACGTGAAAAATCCAGCGTTTCTTTTCAGAGCTGTTTTATCTTCGGCTGACTGTCTTTTTACATTGCGCTCGTGGACTTTTCTCTAACGGGCTTTCGTCAGGGTGTGTGGGGGTGGCTTTTCGTGTGTTAAGGTGTGTACACAAAGAGCTGACTGCATCGTTTCTGGTTTTGTTGTTTGTTTTTTTTTTTTTTTTTCCCTTTACGTTTTCTTGAGCGGTCTGTGAGTATCTTTGTTCGCAAGGAGAACATTGCCCTTCTGCAGCATCCACACCTGCAGAAGTGCCGCCGAGGGGGTTACTAGGTGCACGCTGACCCCACCCGACCTAGACTTCCCTACGGAAGGAATAAAAGCCCCTTAAGATAGGAACCAGTGTGAGTTAGGGTGAACGGAGGACTGTAGCCTGACCGACGGTAGGAAATATGCTGCAATTGCCAGAGAATTTTGTACGCTGAGGCTTCTTCCAGCACTAACACTGCTTGGGTTGAAGTGGCCGTTGTGTAGCTCAGTGAAAGAAACTCTGTTCTTTCCATGAGATTTTTATGTTTGAGGATAGCCGTGCTCTATCTCAATCTTAGGTTTAAGAGCATTGGCTTATTTTATCTTGAGTTAAATGTTGTTTGGGGTCTTTTTTCTCACTTGTTGTCCTCATCTTCAGCCCTCTTTCCAAGATCTCTCAAAGCATGTAGTTACTTAGGTGGCAGAGATAACTATCCTTTGAAGTAGCTCCTCCAGGCTTGAGCTAGATCTGTCATCTGCATTTTCCAAAGCACTATAATCACTTATCTAGATGTGCATAAATATTGATAGACTCCATCTGACAATTGGGTACCTAAATATGTTTGAAATTATATATGCACCTGGGTCGCTTTCCAGAAGTAACACACAGAGTGGGGCGGGAAAAGGGATCTGGGTTTCAGGCCCGCCATGGGACTGCCCTTTTGTCACTCAAAAGAGTAGGTATCGTTAGTTAAAGAAAAAAAATACTGGTCTGAGGAAATGTCTTCTGATGTTCCCATTCATTTTATTTCTAAACTGCAGTGCCTGTGAAATACATCTGTTAGCCTGGAGCTTCTCTTAATGTTCAACATCCAGCTGACGATAATTCACAGTCCATTTTGGGAAAGCTCTAGATGTTTTTTGGAAGACACTGTAGTAGACAGCCTTATGTTTTCCAGGCCTTTATTGCCATTTGTTGGTGGTGGGTTGTTTTGTTGTTTTGTTTTAGTTTGTTGGGGATTTTTTCCAGACCAATTACTCTTCTTTTGGCCAAAGAAGGGAGACACACCCCCCCATTTCCTGTGAATTCAGACCCCAATTTTGTGAATTGACCTTTAGGAGTGATCTGCTGCTTCATAGATTAACAGATGGGACATTTTTATGGCGGTATTGTTTGCTGCTCCTCCTTGATTGCCATTTCTGGTAGTGCGTGATCTCTACCTGCCTCATAAAAGAGCTCTAGGGCAACCTGCAGAGTTGAGTTAAGGACTGTCTCAAAGCAGGAGGTCAGAGTTCTCTCTTAAAACCTGCTTTTGAGGTAAACATGCAGGGGCAGCATTTTTCTCTTTTCAGGGCAAAGGATCTCGTTTAAAATTTGTTCGTACCTTCCCCGCCGTGCTCTGGATCTGCAGAGTAGAAGTTCTGGGGAATCTATGAACGCAGGGTTGTAACTGAGAGGCTGTAGTAAAAGAAAACAGAGACTTTCAGGAACCTGCTGTGATGTCATGCCTTTTGGAAATCTTCAGCTTTGTTCAAGTCGCTACTGGTGAAAATGTCCAGTGTAAGGCTTACCTTTCCAGACCTTCAGATCAACCCTTAATTAATTAGTAGTGTTCACTGGATTCTGTAGGTTACCAGTTTCTGGAATTTTTTGGGGGAGTTTCTGAGAAGATGTGGTGAGCACAATCGCACCTTTCTTGTATTTTGAGGTACAACATCAGGACCGGTGTGTTTTTAAACATGACTTGTACCTGCACCAACAACCCTCACTCGTGAGCAGCCCCGTCAGAGGGATTACACAGGCGTAGATGGATGTGGAGGAGAAGTCAGCAGTCTGGTGTGGGGGCCAGAGATGGCACTTGAATGTGGGGGTTTTTTTGAACAGAATTGGCCCAGGAGTGGGGAACTACAGCTCCTTCTGAGAGCCATCTGTGAGAAAATGATTCCAGTCCACAGCAAATTCGCTACTTGCTGGGTTACGGCTAGAAGCTACAGTTTGCATCCCAGGAAAATACTGCAGTTAAGAGGATTGGCTTTATATTATTGCTCGGAGAGAGGGACAGAACATCTCTTGTGTCTGCTAAGTTTCTGCTGGTGTCCTGACTCTTAACTGGGAAACAACACAGAGTGCAGCTATCGTTGATAGAAAATAACAACTTCAGCCTCCTAGTTTGTATTTGGTTGGGTTTTGAAGTACTGTCCTACATTCATTTTTCGGGGGGGGGCGGGGGGGGGGGGGAAGCTTTTTTATGTGCCAAAATGAATTTGTGTAATGCTAGGGATCAGTTTCATGATCCTTGTGGGGGGAGGAAAACCCCTTATTTTAGAGAGAAGAGACAGAAGTGTGCTCGTATGTCCTATGTGGACGCAAAATTCACTGGAAAATGAGGGTTTATAAATGCTGAAAGTTATAGTCCCACTTTCAACTTTGGCTCATGCCACACCCGTGTGATTCAAATGTGAAGAGCAGTGCGTTTCAGATGCCATGTTAAAATACAGAAACTGAAGTCTCTTACTCTTGTAGATATTGGATCTCTCGTTCGTACCAGACTTGGTGCCTTTCCACTCCTCTTGCCTTATTTTTCCAGTCTGGATGGGCAGCGTTTGCCTGTTTACCAGGTGAAGCAGTGCTTAGTGCTGAATTGTTAGCCAAGAGGGAAACACTGAGAGCTATTTCCAAGTGTCGCCTTCAAGCTCGTTGCCAAACACTCTGTTCTACTCTGTTTTGTTTTAGCTGTGTTAATAACATTGTATTGCATATGCCAACCTGTTTGGGGGTTTGATGTGGAAATCAAAGTCCATGTCTCCATCTAGGATCAACTGAAAACGTGGAACAGAATAGAAACCAAGCAGTTTCTGTTGGTGATGTCCTGATCTTTAGGTTGCAGTTAACATTGAGTGTGTTCAGTAAGATAACATCTGATAAAATACTGTTAATAACCTACGATAACAGTATGTTATCACATATCTGTATGCAATTTCCCTCTTCTTCCTAGATGGATAGTCACTTTTTCAAACCAGTAAGGCTTGTTGTGGTATCTTAAAAATTGCTACTTATTCTAGATACAAGAATGATTATGCTGAGACACAGTGATGGGGAGAGGAAAGAGATAATGTAGTTTTATGGTGCTTAAAAAATGAGGCTGCAATGAAATGGGTCAAGCTTTGTTTTGAGCGTCTCACGTGAAGTGAACGCAGGTATTTGGTTTAGGGTTTTCATTGTTACATTAAGTGCATGCAATTTTGCAGACTAATGCCTAATTTAGAAGCCAGGCTAGAGTTAGTCCAAAGAAAATTCCCCGTAGTACTGAGGATATCTGATGGTCATGCTGTTTGCAGTAAGTGTTGCATCCTTCAGAGCTGTTCTTGCTGTGCTGTACTGTTTAAACAGATTTAACCGGTGAGATCTTCATTCTTTCTCAGAACATGCAGGGTTTGTTTTTTTTTAATCTATAGTTACATCAGTTTCCAGAACACATTTATATTTGTATTTACAGTTAGCATCGATGTCTTCAGCCATCCCAGGACAGGAGCTGCTCTTTCTTACCAGTATTACACGCTTCTAGCCTGCTGTAAATCAGCATGTTAGCAAATTTATTGCAAAAGATGTCACAAATGTGCCTTGCTGAATGTCCAGAAAAGGGCTTAAAGTCTGGAGAGAGAATTTGTGATGTTGGTCCTTGATGTGTCCCTTTCATATACAGCCTTCGGATACCTTGGAAAACATCTGAAAGCCAGTGAGGCTGGAGAAAATCTCTTGGGTGGAGAAAGACTAGAACTTTTGAGTCAGCTTGGCATTGCTTCTGTAGGTTCAAGTGTAGGATTCACTGCTGGAGCAGTGGCATTGCCCACAGCCGTTGGTGCTTATTTGAGATATATGTCAATAACTTAACAAGCTTTTTGATTACGTTTCATTCATATATCTCAGTATAACGACTGTTAAAATGGCAGGTAATTTTGTCAGGGGGAGTGTGGAGAGTCACGTACCTCTTGTTTGGGAGATATGTTTGATCCCTTACTTTGCTGTGAAACGTGCCTGCCCTTAATTTCAGCAGCATGTCAGCATTTCCTGGACTCCTGAACATCATCATCCCTGTGAAATGAATGCCATTCCAGCTACACCTACGGCTTAGTGCTTTAGAACAGTGTTTCTGTCTATGAATCATGGTAGCTATAGTTTAACAAGAAGAAACGAAAAACACTGTGAAATTTCTTATGACCTTCAAGTGTGAATTTCAGGGAGGGGAAAAAAAAATGTCTCTGAAATATGAATGTACTTGAATAATCCAGAGTGATTTCCGTCCTTAAAGTTCTGTCAAACTGCTCTTTGAACACAGAGAGAAACGTGGAGGAAAAATAAAATGGCTTTGGTCTTCAGTGGTGCAAAAGCTCTTTACTGGGCTGTGTAAAGAACTTAAGAGAAAATTGACGGCATTTACATGACACGAATATATAATCTTAATTCAGTGATGTGAAAAGCACATTAATAGCTAGGCTGCAGCCTTCTGCAATATTGCTGGAACCCCAAAAGAAAGTAACTTGGTGAGGTTTGCTGGAAATACCTGTCTTGCACCACGACTATAAATGCTCCTAAGCATGTGTTATGCCTTCATAAAACCTCGTTGATTATAACGAGCGTCCGCTTTGATATCTCTGTACATGGAAGAAGAAGCTAAAACGTGTAGATCAGACTAGCTGTGTTTTCACGTGTGTGTAGAATGTAGAATGTAGAATCAGCTGTAGGGGGAAAATGCTGCGAAAGCCATTGTTTAATTACTTCCAGTAAAACTCAACGTTTACTTCTTTCAAATGCATACGTAAGATTTTTGCGTTGATGGACAAAACTATGTGGTTTGGTTTGTTTTTTTTTATACTTCCAAGTGTTTTTAACTGAGGTGTCAACTTAAAATTTCCCTGACAGCCTGTGTCTTCCAATAAAATGAAATCCATTTGTAACAGGTCGCTAGCTTGTGGGATTCCTGGATAAAAGGCTCCCTGTTCTAAGGCGTGATTTGCCTGCACACATCACCTCGGTTAACTTGCAGGAGCACAGAGAAGGTGGCAGGCAGGGCAACAGGCAGCATTTTGCAATACATGCCGTTTCCTTCATCTCAGCCTAAAGGATTATTTTATTAATTTGCGTTCTGGTTGCGGAATCCAGAATCGTGCTTGCTACCTGCATTTGAAGTAAAAGAAGCTGACGCTGCCAACAAGCTTAGGCAACTGTCTGTGGAAGCACGCAACATGAAGTCCTCAGTAAATTCTTAAGTATTATCTTTTAACAGAATTTTTATTGTATATGGCGTGACTATAAGGTGGTTGTAGTACTTCAGGCTATTTTTTTATAAGTACTGAAACACTATTTTCTTCACCCTGTTTGACTGTGAGACTAAGAAAAGGTAGCAGTGGAATGCCAGGTGGAAACTTACCTTCTACAGCAGTTTGCAAACTGAGTGGAGTTCTCTCTCCATCTCCTTTCTTGTATGGTTTTGCAGTTGGGAGAAGTTGCTAGGATGAAATTAAGGGGTCATCTGCTGTTGGTCTTGTCTTCAGGAGTTAGGGCTGAGCCACTCAATGCCTTGTGTGACACTGCTTTCACTGGCAGTTGCATCTGTGGTGTTTTTATAGATGGGGTGTTGGGGGAATACCAGTTTGAAGACTGCTGGGTTAGCTCCCTGATAGCAGCACTGTACCCAAACTGTCTCTAAGCGCTGAAACTCAGTACCTGAAATAAGATAACCTCTTCCCCTTAACAACGAGGAAAAGGTGTGCCTGATGAGAGTACTACCATAGCATTGCAGATGGTTGTTTTGATGTGCATGAATAATGTGGCCCCTGAAAAGGCAGATGGTGGCTGCTTGTCTTGTAAGGGACAAGAGGGATCTGGACAGGCTGCATTGATGGGTCGAGACCAAGCGCTGTGCAAGCACCCATGTTAGGGTCCTGCGTGGCTACGTTAGGATACATGGGTGTAAGCTCTCCAACTGCATAGTCAGGATTAGGGAAGGTAAACCAAAACCAGTGCATTTTGAGTGGTATCCCTTCTGAAATCAGTGCCCGATGCTTTAAATGTTACATACCGGAGTAATGTTTAGAAGTGAGTAATGCACTTTTGAACTGTTTGTTTTTTGTTTTTTGTTTTTTTTTTTTGAATATCTTTTATGATCCTAGATGTCTGCTACTTTATGCATTCTGTTACGGCTGGCATCTGCCAGTCCTTGAGGGTGGAGTTGGTACACTACAGCAGTGCAGGTTAAAATCAGATGGTATTTCATCTTTAAAACTTAACCTCCTTGTTACGGTGGAAGAGCCACGCAAAAAAAAGAAGGAAGTTGTTTAGAAGGATTCTGGACAATTTTACACCTCTGACAAGAGCTTGCTCACAAAAAAATGTGAGATGATGCACCTATGCTAGTTTACTTATTTGTATTAATGGGGGAGAAGATTGCTTCTGCTTGTGTAGTGGGGTTTTTATTTGTTATCTTTTTACAAAATTGGAATCTTTCTATTTATGAACTTCACAGTTCAGTTCTCAAAGTCTTCCACAACTAACTCTGGTAACTAAATAAATAGTATTATTTCCTTTGAAGAGATATTTGTGTCCCGTGGTACCAGAACATGATGAGAAAAGGACAGGAAGATTTCTGTGAGGTTCTGGCAGAATCAATCACGTTGGTTAAACAGTTTGTTAGTTTGATATAATGTAGCTTTCAGAAAGTTATCGAGCCTTTCAAGAGTGAATCCTGATGTGCCCATTTAACATACTGCCCAAAGTAAAGGACATTGCAGGATGAACTATGCTGAATTTAAACACTTCTATATTTCTTAAAATGTGTTAGAAGACAGGTGATATACTGGTTCATCTGATTTATTTTTTTTGTTTGCTTGTTTCATGGAGACAGATATTTATGTGAGTTTAAGATAGCACTGCGTGGGTTGCATATTTAAGATACGATTTAAGATCTCTGTTGTTGCTGTTGAGTGTGGAAACAATTAGTCTTTGAAATCATTAACACCACTGAAATCAACCTTCATCCTGGATGCTTTGTTTCCTTGTTTGAAACTAACTATGCTCTTGTGTTAAATACGGGTGGTACCTGAGATAACAAGTGTGAAAAAGGGAAGGGTGGAAGTTCAGATGCTTCACGGTGCTCCTCAAAAAGGCCTCCTCGGAGTACTGTTGGTTCACCTGCGCTTATTTCTCTTCTCTTTTTCTAGAATGTGATATCAAGTTTTCGTGTCTCTGAACTGCAAGTGTTGCTGGGCTTTGCTGGACGTAACAAAAGCGGGCGGAAACATGACCTCCTGATGAGGGCACTGCACTTAGTGAAGAACGGCTGCAGCCCAGCGGTTCAGTTAAAAATCCGGGAACTCTACAGGCATCGGTACCCGAGGATGATCGAAGGACTCCCGGACTTACCTGCTGTAAAACCCGGAGGGTTCAGTTTGGACAGTAGTTCCTCTCCTGTCGAGTCTGACCTGGCAGTCGCTGGCATTCACCCACTCCCGTCTACTTCGGTCACACCTCAGTCTCCTTCCTCGCCTGTCAGTCCCGTGCTCCTCCAAGACGCTAAGCAGCACTTTGAGATGCAGCAGCCGTCCCCTCCAATTCCACCTGTTCACCCCGATGTGCAACTGAAAAGCCTTCCTTTTTATGATGTGCTCGATGTGCTCATAAAACCTACAAGTCTAGGTAAGCGTTAAATGGTGCTGCAGGTTTGCTTAATTCATGAAATAGGTGTTGCACTAACTCCAGACTTAAATGGCTTTTGGCAGAGGGGGAAAAAGTGGAAACTCCCTTCTCATCTCTGCCTTTCCTTGTTCTTTACCGCTTGTCCCCAGAATTGCCAAGCCACACTTCAGAAAATAGCATGCTGATTTGTAACTATTACAGTAAGTAAATGTTTCCCAATATGTAGTCTTAACCTCCACTTTTGGTGGGAAGTTTTGGACCTGAAGTCTCTCTGGTAGAGGGTGGAACACATCTGTCAGGGCCAACAGGAAAAGGGTTTCACGATTGGTAATTAATGTGTTGCAACAATGTAGAAAGAACAAGTTCCCTGGTGTGTTAGTTTAGGCCTACTTCACTGCAACAATTCTGCAGGTGCCGACATTGGCCTCTGAAATAGATACTTTGTGCAGCGAGGTTAGAGAAGGTTTCTCAACCTATGGGTTCTTCCCGTACTGAACATTAAAATGTTGAGTAGAGCTTTGTAATAACCTGAAATCTCAGTTTAGCTTCCTCAAATGCATCACTCTTAACCATATTGAATTAGAAACACTTTGTGTTCTGCCTTGACACAAATCAACCTGTATTAACTAACATGGTTGGAAATGTTCCCTAACTAGTTAGTGCTATTGTTTAGAAATTTTGCAAGCAGTTTGCATCCTGAAACATTTTAGTTTCTTAGCTAATAATAGAGACTTTTAGGCTTGTGCTTTGGTGAGGCGTATACTGATTGTTGGTTATCCTTCAGTACCCAAAGCAGCAAACATTACTAACAAGCGTTATTTACAGTACCTGTTGTCACTCTGTTTGTGTGTTGTCCTGTTAGAGGACAGCAATAGCTGCTGTGGTGTTGGACAGCTCAGTGGTTCATCAAAGGTCAGGGCTGGGCTGGGCACCAGTGAATGGCTGCTGCTCGCTGTTAACCCTTCTCCCTCCCAAAGGGGCAGAGACAGGGAACAAGGGAGAGAGACCCAAGGGTTGGGAAAGGAAACTAAACCAGCTTTAATGAAAATAATAACAATAAAATGGAATATATAGAAATATATAAAAAGCCAATATTGAGCCCAACCCCCCCAGTGTCAACTATGTCACTGTCACCACTGATGCTGTGGAGCAGGCACTGGGAGAGTCCCAGACTGGACTCAGTGGCAGAGGGGAAATGGATTCTGGAGCTGGATTCAGGAACACATGGATCAGGTTCGAAGGCAGAACAGAGTCCTTCTCTGATGCCCAGCATTGAAGAAAGGGCTTGACCCTTGTGACCCCTCAGCTTTATACTGAACATGATGTACATGGGCTGTGATCCCTCGCTAGTCAGTTTGGGGTCACCTGTCCTGGCTGCTCCTCCCCACAGGTGCCACCTTTTACTTTCTGCACCCCCAGCGTGGTGCAGAAGGTCCATCAGCGGCCTTGGTGTGCACAGGAGCATCAGCCAGAGCCTCTCTGCACACCCCAACCCTTGGCAGTGACTCTAAACAGGGAGCGTTACCGCTGCTGGAACCAGGCACTGGCTGGGAAAATCTGCTGCTAGCTTCAGACAGGGCAGTGGCTTAGAAGAGACTGAGCTGAGAAGTGACAGCACTGAACAGAATTAGCTCTGCTCTAGCTCAAACCAGGACATGCTGCCTTTACCTTTACAGAGATAACACTGCCACGATGTCCTGGCTGACTCCAGCCTTTTTTCACTGCGTGCAGTGTTGGTGATGTGCTAGAAATTTCTGCAACAACTATTTTCCACAATTTTGGAAATGTTTTTTTCCTTTTCCCTTCTTCCTTTGAAAGGTGAATGCTTCCTTAGGGGTGTCACTGTGTTACAGTAAGATCTGCCTCTAAGTTCCTCCTTCCCTTGAAGTCTGTAGGCTCTTTGTTGCACGTTGCCCAGTTTTCACAGGGGTGAGGATTGTCTGTCTAGTCCCGTAACAGTTGAGTCGTTTTAGGACATGGGCTAGGGGGACGAGATTTCATTTAACTGAGAGCTTATCTTCATGCTCTTTCCAGAGCACAGTACCTGCAGGTGGCAGTGGCCAGATGTACAACTCAGATCTGTGTGAGGAGGAGTGGGGAAATAAGATGTGAGGAATGGCTTGACAGGCAAACCGTTGGCCATTCTGACGTTAGAAGGGTATGAAGCTTAGCTGAAAACCACTCTTAATGTGGATTCATGAGCAGATTTGGAAACAAGGCTTCCTTTATTTAGTATTTTCAGATTGACATGGATAGCTTATAGATCCCAGTTGGTAGACCTGGGTGACTGAGATGTGGAACAAAAAGTTTTGTGTGCTTGAGGACTAAGGATTCAGAAACCAAACAGACAGGTAGGTGGGAGAGCTAGAAGTAAAGTCTGCTTTACTGTGACTTGTTAGAAGGGATGAGTGTTGGTATTCTCTTTGCACTAACATCAGAACACAAGCACAGGTGTGGTGTGGGGCTCCGTTTTAACTCACGCTCAAATCAATAACAAAATGTTTCCATCATCTTTTTCACATGTGCTGAAGTAGTGTTTTAAAATACAAAATGTTGTCTATGGTATGTGCTGGTTTGAATCGTTTGAGGAAGAGTGTGTGTGTGCTTGCTCCACCTGGGTTCTGTTTTGTCTTTGTGTCCATATTCTTTGTGTTTTCTGAGCATAGAGGTCATACGTAAAGTGTACAAGACACTCTTGCTCTTACAAATTTGACTAGTTTAGTTTGCTGTTTTTGCATTTGTCCTCCTTGCTGGTTACTTTTAATTTTTTTGGACTATTCCTATCTACTTTTATTTCAGGCTGAAGTTTCTAACTTTTCAATGAAAGAAAGCAGAAAAACAACATGTAGATACTGTGACCCTTACTGCTAAAATATTCTCATTATGATTCTGATATGAATTCTGATTATGATATGATTAGGATTCTGATATGAAAGCTTAGTGTATATTTATTAATGTGGGGTGGTTTTTTTGTTTGTTTGTTTTTGGGTTTTTTTTCCCAAATGCTACTGAGGGGTAATTCCCAGAGATGAAGTCTAGCTGGCTTTGGCTTTTCTGGCATTAGGGATTGTGCTCCCTTCTTTCCTTCCCAAAGCGTAGCTACCTTTAGTTGTTTCCTTCCCAAAGCTTAGCTGCCTTTAGCTGTTTCCTTCCCTTCCTTCCCAAAGCTTAGCTCCCTTTAGCTGTTTCTGAATTGCGTAATTTTCCAGCTGTCCATTAATAACTCTTGGTGCACGTTCTCTTCTTGTAGTACATTAACAATGGTTGTAAACACCCTCTCTGTGATACCCTTTTCATCAGGTATTCTATCCAATGTTAGGTTTTGTTGTGTGTTTGTTGGAGGTTTTCTCCTCGGGGAGAAAGGATTATAGCACAATGTGCCAGGCTTCTTCAGGACTGAAGTGTAATGTGATATTAAGCCACCTGAACATAGTTGAATGAATGATTTGTTCTGTTGCTTTCCTGTTGACAGTTACACACAGTTCAACCACAATTGGATTGTATTAAGTGACTTACGCCTGGTTCCAGGAAAAACTCAATTGCAGATCCTGTTTTAATCAATGACTTTAAACCTCATTTGTGTCTCTCTTTTTTTTCTTTTCTTTTTTTTTTTTTTTTTTTCCCCCTTCAGCACAGAGCAATATTCAGAGATTTCAAGAGAAGTTTTTTATCTTTGCTTTAACACCTCAGCAGGTCAGAGAAATCTGTATTTCCAGGTAAGAAGTAAGTGTGGCACAACATAGGTAAACTTTTGCACGCTTTCAAGAGAAAGCGTGGGTGTTTTGCTTCATTTTATGTATTGTGTAAACTTGCAGGTAGAGAGTGATAATCCTCACTGAAGTTACGCTGAGCTTATCTGTTCTGTTTTCTTCAGGAGCTACTGTGTACAGAATTTATGTGCAGTTGGGATAAATCCCGTGCCACTGAAGAGTTAACAATTACTCTGTTCCAAATAATTGTGGCTATTTAGAGAGGTGGTAAGCTGCTCTTCTCTGCATGTTTCCTGGCTGCAGGAATGGAAGGCTGCTTTTGTATTTTGTTCCAGGGTTCATGTTGTTGCAAAGACCTATGGTGTGAGCCAAGAGAATTCATAGGGTTTTTTCCTTTCTGGCAACACCATACTTTATTGCTACTATAAACTCTTGACAGAGGGTGCTGATCCTGAAGTCCTGCTTAACTTGCAGTATCTAAACAGACCTGTTGCTTGTAAGACTTGTTCATAGCTTAATAAAAGTAAGAGCAAAGTTTAGTGATGGTGGGGCAGGTGTGCTGGTTCTTTCTTGCGTATGACTGGGACATGACGTCTACTGTCTAAACGGGCATTTGTCTTCTTTCTCTTTGTCACAGGGACTTCTTGCCAGGGGGAAGGAGAGATTACACAGTCCAAGTTCAGCTACGGTACCTTTTTCATAGTGTTCTTTTATAACTTCTGAACTGGCTAATGTAACAAAAGTCTGGATGTTTTTGGGGGGACGTGTGAACGCTGTGACGCTTGAAAATGATGCTTTCTCTTTTTGGGTTGTATAGGTTATGCCTAGCAGAGACAAGCTGCCCTCAAGAAGATAATTACCCTAATAGTTTGTGTATTAAAGTAAATGGGAAGCTGTTTCCGTTGCCGGTAAGCTTGTTGGTGTGTATTTTGTGGGTTCTTCTGGACTTGCAGGGTGTGGGGTTGTTTGGTTTTTTTTTGTGATGTGTTAACTTGCTTAAGCGATCGAGCTGTTCGTTGTTACTGCTCAGATTTCTCTAGTTACTGGTGTTAGGCATATGGTTTGCACATTTGCTGTCTGAGACAGCCATTGCTGCTGTTAATCATGGTACAGCCGCTGCACGGATCTGTTGTGCTTTAGCCACCTGTAGCAGACCTCGTCTGTTAACACAACGTACGTCAAAAACGAACCGCGGAGAGTTCTCGGAGGTCTTCAAACTGAGTTTATTTGACTTGGTTGGTTACTACCAACGGTCCTTGCCGTTCGGGCCATCTGTATTTGTGACCGGCTCGAGCTCTGCTCACGTTACGAGGAAACAGCATCACCTTCTCGTGTCCCAGTTTGTGCGCTGCTCTGCATCTGTCCGGTTAGGGCAGAATTCATTGCAGTGTTGGCAGAACAGACATGCTTTGGGGTTCCTAGCATGTGCTGTGCTGGTACAGAACAGCGCTGGCGGTCATGTGTGTTCCAGGTGCCTGGTGTTGCAGAAGTTGGTATGGGGGCAGGGTCAGCTCACGGCATGAATATGTTCGATAAGGGAAAAGCACTCTGACTGTTCTTGAAAAACATCTGCAACAGGTATCTCTGTGCAATGGAACAGAGAAATTCTTACACAACCCGTTCTGAAGTAGTTCTGGAAGCGACAGAAGATGGAGGTAGTAGTAGTACAGAGGTTTTTGTCAGCAGCGGGTTTGGAAAAATGCAGTGCAGGGAGAGGAAGCGCGAAACCTCTCCTTCAGAATGTTTGTCGTGGTCTTGGTGTGTCAGATGCATTGTCCTGTACCCTCCCTTCTGCCACATTCAGTCATGACTGCTTTATTTGCCTCTACTCAGCTTAAATGAGACCCTAGCTTTGTTTCGCCTTACTTCTTGAACCAATGCACCATGGTTCTTCTGTCTGTCTTCAGTGTGTGAGAGGATTTATTTCGTATGTTTTCCGGTCAGACTTTGCTGCAAATGCCAGTTGTGTTCTCTGTGATAAATTTGAGGATTTTCTCCTTTCTTCTGCAGACTGTCTCCTTTCTTTAACTGACCCTCCAAAAAGAACTGAGTCTGAGGTCACCCTGTGGACATCAGTGTCTTCTGATTCTTACTCTTGCTAATACATTTTACACCATGCTGTTACACTATCCATTTTGTACATAGCACGTTGCAGTTGTAGCAAAGATTGTTTGTCATCTTGGATTATTTCTTTGCATTATGATTCCTTTGCACTTTGATTTTATGATTATATCCGAATTCTGTAGCTATTTCTTGCGCATTATAAGATGATTCTTTAATCTGTTCAGCAAAAACGTAGGTGAGAAAGTGGATAAATGATTATTGTCTTGGCAACTTCCTTTCCTCTCCTCCTTCAGTATGAGCTGAGTGACAAATACGGTCTCGGTCCGAACATTTTTTGTTGGTCGCTGTCTGCATCCCTCTGGTGATTCCTTTCTGTTGTGGGAAATGCAAGGTAACTTCTTTGCCTTGAAGACCACTATTGTCCCGACTCAGTAGCGTTGGTGTTAGGTAGTTAATTGGTGATGCCAGCCTCTACTGCCAAATTCTGCCCTTCTGTTTTTCCTCGACATAGCAGCTCATGCCTCTGCAGAGGTCTGTCAGTTATTCTTGAGCCATCTCCTTGAATGAAATCCTTACCAGAAACTTCAGAGAAATGGTACCAGTGCGCCAATACTGGTTGTGCCAAGTCATGTTAATGCAGTGTTTCCTTGTATTCCTATGACTGTGTCCTCCTCTTACAGTGTTGGTTCTGACTTAAAAGGAGAAAATGTAGAGCCTTGCACGCTGGTGTCACAGCAAGTAACAAGGATTTGATACACAATTCACTGCAGCAGGTGGTTCTCCTGTTGGCTGTTCTCGTAGGCAACACAAAATGTGAAAGTCCAAAAAGGTGATTTGCTTTTGCTCTTGGGGGACCTCCATAGACCACTGCAGGTCTCTTTCACAGGACAAAATGAAATGAGTCAGGGCAGGCTGTAAATAATGAGACAGAGGAGCAACCACTCTTTCTATTGATAGATTTTCTGGCTATAGCAGATTCCCCCTGCTTTGACTAAAACGGTTCTTGCAAGAAACGTGGAAGTCTTGAAGACTCAAATAATGTTGGCACTTGCTAGCTGGTAGAATTGGCAGCCCAACTAAAAAGTGCTAGGTTATGATAGGCAAGCAGAGGGCTCTTAACTCCTGGAAGGCTAGGAGAGGAAGATTTTAGTGTTCTACATTGAAGCTGATCTCAGGGTTATTGCTCTGAGGAAGAAAACATCAAAATCTGGACTGAAATGAAGCACGTGCATTCCAGACTCTTATCTCTCAAAAAAAATTTGGGAAATACAGGAGAACTGCATCCTTGCTTTCTTGAAGGCAGGGTGGCTTCATTTTAGGTTGGAGACCAGCAGGATTATTGTGGCTGATACAGAATGTGTGGAGGCACTTTCCTCAGTGTGGCTGGGAGGACGTGTTTGGCCACAGAAGCTTAATTTAAAGTCACCATGGTAGAGAAAGGCCTACCACAGCAAAGCAATTGGGATATATACTCTAAAAATGGCTGCAGCTGTTACATTCGAATAAAGAAAGTGCAATTCATTCATTCTTTTGAATGTGAAATTGTCAGCAGTCCCCATACATCCACTGCCTCCACGTTCTGCGATGAAGCGAACACTAAGGTCCCTGGTAGCTACTGGGTCGCTCGTTGTCTGTGGTGAGGACCATTTCAGAGGGTGTTCTTCAGCAGTTGCTGTCTCTGAGTCCCTGTTCTGTCACTGCAAGCAAGAGTCCTGTCTGAAACGGATGAAGGGCAGTGGTGAGGCACAGCCAGGGTGTGGTTGTCAGGTGAAACGTACGGACTAGGAATAGAGCTGCTTTGGAAACCTAGGAGATGTGACAAACTGTCCTCCCTGGATTAATGACAGTGATTATCCTGGGTTATACTTTGCTAGTGAGTAAGTGGAAGAGGCTGTTTATTTCTGTTCTTTATTTTCAGGCTCTGCATCCTTCAGAGTAACTCTTTTCCTAAGCGCTGGGCTGTGAATGTGTCTGTTTCTCTGGGGAGAACAACATACACCTGCATGCTTTTCCAGCAGCTCCATCCTGAGGGTTTTTGTGCAGAGCAACACTGTCTTCAACTAAATGAAATCTGGCAGTTGGTTCTGTGCAAGACAGAGGGCTGCAGTCGTTAATTCTTCTGGTGCAGGATGAGTTTTTTGAGACCAGTGGACCGCAGGCTGGCTGTGCGGGCCGAGAACAGGGATTCTCTGAGTTGCTGCCGCAGACTGGCTTGTGCCTTAGCGACAGACAGCAGGGTGAGATGAATCAGCTGCAGTTAGGCCACATGCTCCTACACATAGCACAAGTGCTTTCTGCTCACCTACGTGATTGCCTAGAAGCAGAAAGGAACCGGATGGCTCCTGATGTAATTCGCATAGGTTGTCTAGGAAATAAAACTACAGAGGAGAGCTGTCCAGGTAATGAAATTTTTCATTAAATCTGAGCAAACAATACCTAGGTTGTGGTCTTGTTATTTTCTGCAGGCAACAGCAAAGCCTATTAGCTCTTAAATACAGCTGATATTGCATGTACAGCCCTTCTTCAGGGGCCTTGGCAGAGTGTGGATGACAGCCTGTCGCTAACAGGGCTGGGTGTTGTTGATGTGAGGCAAAGCAGACACCAGGCAGATGTGCAGCTCTCGGAACAAGACTTTATGGTTTCTTAAATAGAATCAATGAAGTGTTTTCTGCTTGTGAAACAATGAGTTAACTCTTCATGACTTGCTGTGTCTGTCACTAAGGCTGTGTCCTTGCAAGGTTCTATGTTCTTTCTCTCATTGGGTTGGGGCGGGGGGAAGGACAAAGCATCAGCATTGCTTTTTACCCTTCCAGTGAACTTACTGGACCAAAACTGTGTTCCCTTCCACCTTTCCAGTGCTTCTGTAAAACCACTTTTAAAAGAAAAAAATCCTTTAACGTTGTGGTCGACATTCATTGTTAGATTTGTCAAAGAGTTGAGTTTAGTCTCCAGCCTTAGAGAGCTTCTCTGTTTACCTGCTTCCCATAGACCTGTTTAAAACTAACCATCCTGTTTCAGCAGGTTTCAGAGTACCGCGAGGAGACTTGGTAACGCTGTCCTTGTCCTTTTTTCCTGTAGGGATACGCTCCGCCGCCAAAAAACGGAATCGAACAGAAGCGACCAGGGCGCCCCTTGAACATAACGTCCCTAGTCAGGTTGTCATCTGCTGTGCCAAACCAGATTTCCATTTCCTGGGCTTCTGAAATTGGAAAGGTAAACTGTGTGTTCTGTAGGATGTGGAAAGTTGTCTAAATACACCTCGTCGAGCATTCCTTCTCCCCTGCTGCCTGATACCGCTGGCGAGGCATACACCAGCAAGTGTTGAGTATTAGATGCCTGAGCTTACTGTCAGTGTCAGGAAGAAAATTCTACAAACCCTTTACTGTACTTGGGGGTGTGTCTTTTCTTACACATGAAGAGTATTTGGGAAGTTTGAGTGACTTGAGGGAGAAGTGACTCAAGTGTGGGGAAGGATGGAGAGCTGGGGGGGGGGGGGGAAGAGAAAATGGAAACCTTAATGCAGGTCTAAACTTCATGGAAGACTGTGGTGAGGAGGAGGCATGTTAGACTTCAGGTGGTGGGAGATCAAGAGGGTGGTGACTGAAATGTGACACCTGTTGCTTTCTACTGCCTGCGGTCATTAATCATAGTTGAAAAGGAATTAGCCTTTAAAATGGCAAAGGAATTAGCCTTTAAAATGGCTGTGTAGCTGTTTAGAAACCCCCCCTATGGATTTACTTAGGAAAGAAAGGGAGAGTGTGAAGAATTTCTGAATTCTTCCTAGGTTTAAATAGCTGTTGCAGCAGCCCTTTCAGCTGATGGTGAGTCAAGAACTACCTACTCCTCTGTGACTAGTTGTGTAAATCCTTCTGGATTTAGTTACCAAAGTAGCTCTTACCTTTACTCTTCAACATCAAAATCTGTGGACTAAAGACACCACATATTTCAGAAGTGAGACTCCAGTAGAAGCTTTTTGACTAACTGTGGAGGGCTTCTGAGCAAAGAAGGCTTTAGTCCCACAGAGGAGGTGGTCCGACTCGAGCCTGTACAATTCTTTCTGTAGGTAATAAACAGTGCAATGTATGGTTAGTCTTTAATGGGGATATTCTGTTTCTCAGTGGTTTCCCATGTATTTAGGTAACTTGTCTGCTAATCAAGGTAAGAGCTGTTTTTCCTACATGGTAGTGGTGGAGCAAGGCAGTAGGTGTTCTTGTTTAAAATTCTTCTGCAGTACCCAGACAGTATAGGAGCCATAAGAAGGTGGCCAACAGGGAGTGGAACAAAAGAGATGGCAGGCTATGTGTGTTATACAGATGTAACGGTTATTATCATGCAGCAGTGGGACTTGAGGAATTTTCTCTTCATTAGTGACCTTGAAGAGAATGCTAAAGCTGAACAAGAGAGGAAGAGTGGTTTAAATTAGGGAAGAGCAGTAAATGCTCAGGAATGTGGCCAGCCTTAGAGGAGTGGGCACGTGTAATGATGCTTGGCTTAAAAATGCAGAGCAAGCTAAAGAAAAGATACAAAGGAAATCGGTGGGGCTGTGTGACTGGCGCATGACAGACCTTTCAGCTTTTCTTTTGTCTCTGAACGCTCCACTAACAGATTGATGCTCAAAAAAGGGGATTTAGGAGATAAAACCTGAGCAGCTCTTCCAAGACTGTGTGCATGAGAGGGTGTGTCACCAGTCTAAATCATCTTTCTAAGCAAAGAGCCCAGATTGTCCCTTGGTTGTTGAGTTACTCTTCTTAGCTGCATCACAACTGGAGTAGGACAATCGGGCTTGATTGGCAGGAGAATTCTGGCAGCGTATTGGGCTCTGTCAATACCTACACGAAAAAATGGCATGTTTTTATTTTTTGCTGTACACTACAACTAGTGTAAACAGTCATCTGTTGCCTATTTAATATTCAATCACTCTTTTTGCAGAATTACTCCATGTCTGTGTATCTTGTTCGTCAGCTCACTTCAGCGATGCTTTTGCAGAGGTTAAAAATGAAAGGTATCAGAAACCCTGATCATTCCAGAGCACTAAGTAAGTCAAATTAACTTGGTTGTCTGTACTTTTCAAGGGTGGTTGGTGGCTCTGTAGAACTGATAATATGTAGGGGGTTTCACAGAATCACAGAATGGTAGGGGTTGGAAGGGACCTCTGGAGATCGAGTCCAAACCCCCTGCCCCAGAGCAGGACCACCCAGGGCAGGCCACACAGGAACATACCCAGGCGGGTTTTGAAAGTCTCTAGAGAAAGAAACTCCACAACCTCCCTGATTTGCAGCATTTTGAAGAGCGAGTCCATCCCAAATATCAAAGGTTCCCTTTGCTGTTGCTGAAGCATCACACGCTTTGTCAGCGAGGGTCCCTGCACTGGTGGGGAGCACACCTAGAGATCCCCACTGAAATGTTCTCATGGCAATGCCCCGAGGACCGTTTACTGCTGGGCTGTGAGGTGCTGATGGATGTCCTAGATTCTCTTCTCTTGCATGTGATGCTGATTGTCTTTGTACCTCACTCACTGATGATTGTTTTATTTATCTCTTTGCAACTTGGGCTGACTTTGGTCTACTAACCATTGTGGCCGTCAGTGCATCTGCTGCAGGTCAAACAGTCTTGTGATGCACGGTGTTTGCCAGTTGCTTGTAAATAGTGAAACTGTTGTTTGATATTGCTACGCGCTAGTTTCCTCCATGCTAACATATTTTTTTAGATAGCTGGAAATGAAATGCAAGTAAAGCCAAATCAAGGTTAGCATTTTAAATAATGATATCGTTCTATATATTCTTTATTTTAATAGTTAAAGAGAAACTAACTGCAGATCCTGATAGTGAGATTGCCACAACCAGTCTGCGGGTTTCTCTGATGTGTCCTGTAAGTATGGCTGGAAACGGCCACATACAGACTTGTTTTTTTCACCTTCACTGCAGTCCTGGGCTGCTTTTAAAAGACCCCACTTTAGACACTTCACTGGCTTTTGTTATCTACTGATTCATTAATAAAAAACCAGTGGGGAGAAGGGTGCATCTGTAAGCACCTGATTGTAGCAGCATTCAACCAGTGATGGTTTAGAACTGTGAATGCAGTCAGAATCAAGTTGCTACTTGTGCGTATCATGAGGTCTTTAGGAGTAATCTCATAATAATTAAATAATTAAAGGATACAGTGATAAATGAAACTTTGGATCTCCTCACGTTGGTGGTATTGGTTATACTGCCAGCTGCTGTAACAAACAAACTAAAAAAACCGACCAAAAGAAAACGTACCACCTGATCACCATGTAACAAGGAGACACTGCCTTGGGGTGGTTCTTCCCATTGTAGACTGGTTTGTTCAGATAAGTGTTAAAATGAGTATTAGCATTCTGGGTCTAATATAATTGGAGTTTACAAAAACTCCTGAAGTATTTGGCTAAAAGAAAATTATAAAAGCAGGTATTCCAGTAGGGTCTTTTACTAAAAAATCCTGTAAATTACATTGTGGGTCAATTAGCAATGTGTCTGACTGTTTTCAACTCGATGAAGACTTTGGGGATGGCTTTGTTGTTCCCAGGAAGTGCACTGTACATGCTTTGATGGGGCAGATTCTCCTGCTGTGACTTTAGCACTGGGTACCCCTGTATCAAGAAGAGACAGTTACTTCAACTGCCTCTGATCTCATTGTTGGCCACCCAGGCCTACTTCACTGTCTTCTGACACTCTTTAAATGCCTCTCCTGCAGTTGGGAAAAATGAGACTGACAATCCCATGCCGGGCTGTTACTTGCACACACCTGCAGTGTTTTGATGCTGCTCTTTATCTCCAAATGAATGAGAAGAAGCCTACCTGGATCTGCCCCGTCTGTGACAAGAAGGCAGCTTATGAGAGCCTAATATTAGATGGGTAAGAGACTGGGTTTTCAGATTACACGGTTACTTAACATTCTTCATGATGTACTTAACAGCTGCTTTTGTGACTTAAGGCTTAGCCTTTTCATACTTTTTTTTTTTATTTTTTAAATCAAAATACTTTGGACTGGGAGGAACCATTAGACTCTGTTACCGTTTTCTGTTCCCATAGAATAATGAAAGCATCTTGTAACTCCCATCATCCAAGCTCTTGAGCCTCAGTATATTTCCCCTGGAGAAATCCAGATGTGACATCTAAGAATAAGTCTTCCTTTTACATGACCCTATCTCTGAGGCTATTAACTTCAGACTTCTTGAACTCATAAACATGTGTCAAACTTGATTCAAAGGATGAGGGTTTCTTTTTCTATATGGAAATCTATGAATTGCAGTAATGCTGGAATGGAATATGGGTAGGTTGGGATACTCTTCTAGACTTCCATATCTGGATCTCTGTAAGATGAACAAGGGAGAGAGTACGTGCAGTGTGCTGTGGGTGATCATCATTAACTTTTCACCTGTGTCTCCTTTTCACTTAGATTAAAAAAAATTCACTTAGAATCAAAAATGAAACCACTCAACTTTATTTTTCAGGCTGTTTATGGAAATCCTTAATGAATGTTCAGATGTGGATGAGATCAAATTCCAAGAAGATGGCTCCTGGTGTCCCATGAGGCCAAAGAAAGAAGCTGTGAAAGTCTCAAGCTCACAATGCACCACAATAGAAAGTACGTACGTCTGGGTATTGGTCACAAACCAACAGCGAGTATGGGAGCCTTAGTTGTAGCTTGGACAGTGTGTATGGATGTCTATGTTTGTTTTGTGGGGGACTTGATAATGCCAACTTTCTTGTCATTGAAACTAAAAAGAAAGGGTTGTATCCTTAAAGTGGTTGTCTTTTTAATAGTGGTTAAGAAAGCAAGAAAGTTCCTCTTGTTTCACGTCCTTAAACCGAGGTGAAAATTGAAGCTCGTGCTTTAATATTATCAACATGACACAGAATACTCGTAAACCAGTTCCTGGGCCATAATGTTATCTTCAGAGGCCAGGAAGATGAGCTAAACCAGGGTTTGAGTTCCTGTTTCTGTTACAAATAGAAACAGCTGCTATCAACAGCCTTTGACAAACAGCTGTACTTTATTCTCTTGTTTAGGTTCCAGTGTTGTTAGCAAACCGTGTTCTGCGGTGGTGGCCAGTGAGGTAAACAAGAAGAAAGTTGACGTTATCGACTTGACAGTAGAAAGCTCTTCTGATGAAGAAGATCCTCCAGCCAAAAGGAAGTGCATATTTATGTCTGAAACACAAGGAAGCCCAACAAAAGGGTTTGTCAATTTTAAAGTTAGTTGTTATTCTGTAATGTCTCAGATAAAATGATGTGTAGACAAATGGACTTGTCATCTTTCTTCAAGACCAAGCTCCACTTCCAGAGGAGAATTTCTAGGCCTCTCCTTGCAGAAAGCTGTATTGGTACAGTACCTTTGTACAGCCAAAACACTATTAAATAGTTTTACATCTCACAAAAGACTTGCGCTGACTGTTGCTGTGTTTGCAGGGATGTTTCTCCGTAGAAAAGGAAGCTGATTAAGTAAATGGACAGGATTCTCCTGAGAAAGCAGATTATGCCAAGTGGAGGAGCTTTATGCATTCTTGCTAAGTTAGTGTCATCTTACAGGCTTTTCTCTCGCTGTCTGTTAGACCCTTTATCTGACCTGCTCTGGTGCCCAGGGAACCAGTTTGTGTTGCGTGTTTCATCCGTCCTGTCGGTCTTGGAAGCAAGGTGCTTTGTAGTTTTGAATCAGGGCAAGCTTTTCCTCCTCCTGCATGTTAAACTCTGGACTGTCTTGGACGCTGTTGTTTGCCATGCTTTTCAGTCAGTCCTGCACCTTGGTTAGCACAACCAAGGACTTCCCAAGCCCTCTTGTCATCGGCTCCGCCTTTGTAGTCATGCCCTGACTTCAGCGGCAGGCCTAACGAGCTTCGTTACTGTTGTGCCACCTTCGCTCTGTCCCACGGTGTGCAACTCAGCCGCAGTTGTTTGTGGCTTCTGTAAAGGTCTTGCTCTTGGCCCGTAGGGTGCAGGAGACCCCCAGGGATAGAGGGGCACCGACTTAGACTCACCAGCTGTCGCTGCTCCACAAGGAGAGTCCAGCTTTTAGCGTAGTGGCTTACAAATTAGTGTTGCTGCATGCATGAGCTGTGTGTCTGTCTCTCACTGTAGTGCCTTACGTCTTGTACTAAAATAATAGTAACAAAACCGACCTCCATCTGTTTTACCAGCTCTTGGAAGTAATGAGCAGGTACACCGTGTCTCTGGTTCACAGGAAGGCATGGTCTTTGGTGAGAAAATAGTTGGTCATCTACAACAACTTTCAGCAGTCGTGCTGCAATGCTGTTGCTTTTTGTGAGGATTGTGGAGGAGTCCTTCCACAAGAGACTGCTGATTATTTTTATAAGGGAAAAAAAAATAAAATAGCTACAAATACATCTCTTAATGAAGTTTCAGAAGGCACCAGAAACACTTCCTTCCATGCTCCTGTATCTCTCTGAGATGGCTACCTGCAACCATAACTGTAGGAGGACTGAGTTTGCTTGTCTGTCTGTGAGCACTGTGTTTTCCATACAGTTTGGGTATGGAAATGGCATGTTTTCATTTGTCAAGTCAAAGCCAGGCTTTTGGGGAATAGCTGTTCTGCAAACAATGTTGCCTGATGGCTAGTTCTGGAAAACTGCGAGGTGTCTTCCTATAGGCAGAGGCTGAAGTACAAGAGGTGCTTGAGAAGGACGGGTCTCAAATCCAAGGTTCTGCCATCAGAAGCAGCACGAATGCTCCGGTGGCAGCAATGTGGGGAGGAAGGCATGAGCGGGTAGTGCTCGTGGAGGGCTGGAGGGGGAATGGTGTGGAGCAGGACTCTGGGTGTTTCCAGAGTTTATGATCTATTTTATGCATGTGGCTGGTGCCTGAACACCTGCAGTGCTGTCTGTAACAGTGAGAAGGTGGGGATGCAGAAGGGTTTTTAACTGGTTGCATGTTCCCATAGAGCTGAACTTAGCTTGGGCTCAGGCTGCAGGTAAGGACGGGTTTGATACTGAACTCCCACGTGTGTCATCTGTGCTCCAGGGGCTGAGTAATGGTTGGTTGTGCCCTTGGTGTGACAGGTTAGCAGCGAGGAATGGTTCTGTGGAAGAAGTGAAAGGAGTGCTCTCCTCCTGGCCCTGGCTGCCTGCACATCCTCCCAGGGTGCTCCACAGATACAGATGTCCATTCCTGTCTCCGAGCTGTAGACCACTATAAATGACTCCAGCACTGTACTTTGTTTTAATGCCAGCTCGCTCTTGTCACAGCTGCTGTTGAGAGCTGAGATGTGGTCATGTTATTACGAAGACTGTTATGAAGGAGGAAATTAGAGTGGAGTACTGTGTAGTGAGTAGCCACGCTGTAGCTGTGGTGTAACATGGTGACGTCGTGAGCGAGAGTGCACAGCGGTGCATGATGTCTCTGCTGTAACTAGTGGCCAGATTGTTTGTAACCTCCCCTGCTGTTTAAAACAGGGTTCTCATGTATCAGCCATCCGCTGTCAGAGTGCCCAGTGTGACAACGGTCGAAGCTGCTGCTCTTCCTCCTTCGTTAACTGACTACCCAGTACCATTCCATCACCCACCAGTATCCAGTATTTCATCAGACTTGCCAGGTAGGTGGTGCCTATTTTTAACCTGTATTCTGACAGACTTATTTGCAGGGTGGGTAAAAATTGGAGAATTGATTGATTTTATTTATTTTTTTACTTTTATTTTTTCCTTAATTTTGAGTGGAACAAGCCTATATGCAGTACTGCACTGATGTGATGTCTAGACCAAGCCCAGTACGGGCTGCCTTTCCAGTTTCAGACGGCGCTTCTCAACAGTGACGTGAAAAATAATTGCTTCTGGGGTAGAAATTGGCACTTTGGAATGGCAGCCAGAAGCACGCCTCGCTATGTTCCGTTAGGCGTTGTATAAACGTCCGCTTGTTAACGCGTTGTAGGCGCAAGGGAGAGTAGCTGCTTATTGAAGTTGCAGACTTGTGGTTGGCACTGACTCACCCCAGCCCTAGATGTAGAGATGTTCTGTAGCCGATTCTAGCGGTGCTCTGTCTAGACTGTGTGAAAAAGGTTAAGGTGAGCTACAATCTGTAAGCTGACCTCTATTGACTTTCTTTACCTAGACATACCCTAAATGCCTATGATGTATTCTTCAACACTGCTGCTAAATATCAGACATAAAAGGTGGGGACACTGTTTCACTGTTTTCTATCCCGGCTCCTTGAAAAGAACGCTGTATATAGGGACTCAGGGGGTGCTCTTTGCCGGCTGTTAACAAACCCAGAGCCCAGGAAATGGTGACTTGTGGTGACAGGTGTCACGTGGGCCTCCCGTACTTCCCTCTCCCCACTGCATTGCCTGTCTCCATTTCTTCCCCGCACCATCTCTGGGTTTTTTCCTCTTCTTCCAGAGCCAGTTTGGCAATGGGATGGATATCATTCCCCCTGTTCCTCTGTCCATTTTGGTTCCCTTGCTGCCCCCTCTCTCCAATTCTCCCTTGTTAAGAAACTGATTGGCTTCCCAATTGGACAGGAGAGTAAGCTGAGAGAATGGAAGTCTAGAACTGCTGTCCATCTCTGTCAACTGAAGTTCTAGAAGCTGTCAATTCTGTAAAAACAGCTGAGCCTAAACCTCCTTCAAATTTTTTCTCTAATGGAGAAGAGGAGGAGAGATACCGCTGGCCGTAACAGATTTGGCGGTGGGGGGAGAGGCAGGAAGTAAGTTTACCATTTCTTTCTGTTGACATAGCAAACACAAGGCCAGTATTTAGAAACAAAAACAAAACAAAGGCTGTTAATTACTCCTTGATTTCATAATTTTAAACCTCTTACCCTAACGGCTTCCCCGCTAACGGTGTATAAGACGGATGCTAGCTGTCGCTGCTCTTCGAGGCTATACCTTGCACTACTTGTAGTCTCCTCTTCTTCGTTCCTTTCATTTGTCTAGACACAAAACGGGGATGATATTAGAAATGTTTCCTTATTGGCTGCCCGTGGGTGGAGGAAGAGACCTGCTGCTTGTTTTTGGACTTGTGCATGTTGTGACTTTACTTCATTCCAGCATCTTTAATGTGATGACACTCTTCATGTCCCAGTTTGGCCAAGTCAGGTACAATATGCAGTGAAACTTGCATTGAGAACCAACAGCTCCAAATGGCAGCCTCCATCTAAGCAAACGCATTGAACCACCCTGCAATATCCAGTGAATAAATACATCATTATGTCATTCTCATTCTTAAGCAGAGCCACTTGTCCTAGATAACTCGTTGTGCTGCTGCCTGAAGTAGTTGTTGGGAGTGATGTTACAGTGGTATATTCCATTTAGAAACTGTCTTTAACAGTCATAAAATCTGTTCTACAACCACAAAACAGTTCCTTAAGTTTGTTGTGTATGAGTAAAAGAGAGAACGCATCAATTTATTACCCTTCTCTTCTTTCTAGGTCTGGATTTTCTTTCACTAATCCCAGTTGATTCACAGGTATGTTTCTGAACTGCTGTGGGGTTAATTTCCAAGTATGGTTTTTGTGATGTACTGCTCGAGTTAACTCTTAGGATGCTGTCATCATCCGTATGTGTTTGCAGTCCACTTGCTTATTCCTCGCCACGGAGCAGGAAAAACCCATTTTCACAGCAAGGGATGATAAGGAAGATGCATTAAGGGAGGATTCCATTTAGCCTCACTGGGATAAATCCAGACACAGAAACTCACTCTTTAGTGATAGTTTGTCTTTAAAGCAGGTACTTGCACAGCACCAAGTTGAACAATACCCATCACTCTTAGTTCCGACTGTCCGTCTGCAGGCCAGAGTCAGCTCTGTAGATAAAACTTCCCTGAATGGTGCTTCTGCTGGTTTTGATATTAGTAGGAGATTTTTAAAGAAAACACCTTTTATTAATCTGATGGGCACAAGCCCACTCACCAGCATGAGGGTAAGAGGCGTGTTGAACACCACTGTGTGTGTGTACGGGCACGTATGGGGGTGTCTTGTATTACCACCCTCTTTGACACCTGGCAGCCTCGTTCTGTCTCTAAATGCTTAGAGTGTTCAGCTCTGCTTTGAGAAGGCTTGTCATCCCCATCAGGAAGTGTTAATTAGTAATTTTTCTTAATCGGGCTTGATCGGGGCTCGTTTATCACTGCTAAAATGTTTAGAGACCCATGTGTATATAGAGACCTGTGCAAGTGTATACCATGAAAATGCTGATTAGTTCCCCTGCTGCCATTTGAGGGGGTGAAATTATCCTAAACTCCCTGGAAGCAATGAGAAGCATTCTGCTACCTTTTTGTGATGAAAGGAGCCTGAAATGCGCAGTTGGGCCCAGTAGCGATGGGCAGGGAACGTTCTCCGAATGCTGAGGGTTGGGCTTTTTATGGTCATCCTGTGGACAGGATAATGTTTCTTAATGTGCTAGTAAATGCTCAAGCTAACAGGCTAGTAAGAAAAAAAAAAAGGGGGGAGCAAAACAGAGGGGAGGATGAGGGAGAGGGTCTCGTGGCTACTGTCTCTGCTTGCTGCCTCGCTGGTTTGCGGAGCTGTGGTTGTTGCTGTGCACGTGATAACGATGTCCTGCGAGTAACGTGTTCTGTGCTTGTCCTAGGGAAGATGTATCTTCAGAGCATACATTTCCCTTGTGCAGTTAGTCTCTT
>WTSP01015995.1:0-88806 GCA_025331215.1 Actenoides lindsayi
GCGTCCCGGCACCGTGTGCTCAGGAGGCTGCGTTCTTTAACTCGCTGTTGCTGTTAACTTGCGTTGGGAGCTGCCTCGGGAGTGGGCTGGCTTCTTGAGGTGTCCTTCCTGGTTCCGTGTGCGTGCTGGTAGGGTGCGTTACGCGGCTTCGCGTCTTGCATGCACAGCGTAGCTGGTGCGTAGGTAGGGATAACTGGACTTGCCAGCCTTATGTCACTAATTTGGCTTACGTGGTTATTTGATTTGTCCCCCTTCTTTTTTTTTTTCTTAATTTAATCATCCCAGTGCACGCTTTTCACCTTGGGTGTAACGTCAGCAGTTAAAAGTATCAGCTGCAGCACACGGTAGTTCTTGCAAACAGAGAGGGGTGTTTTGGATATTTATTTTTTTTTCCTAAGATGATGTGAGCTACAGGAGTTGGGAAAACAGCAATTAAGATGTCTGAATTGTGTCTGTCAGCAGCTTGTTGCTAGTATTGTTTTCATTGCAGGTGCACGGTTGTAAAATTTAGTCTCTGAGTTTCTGAGTAGGATGTCAGAGGAAGACTGAGCCCTGCTCGTAATGTTCATCAAAGTGAGATTTCCCTTCAGGCTTTTGGGCTGGTTATAGTAGTTCTGGACTCCAGTACTTCTAAGAGTTAGACACGTGGAGAACTTTGAGCTCACATGTAAGGAGACGGAACAATTCCCATCAGTAACGTGTACAGTAAAGACTGCTGGCATACACGCTGTTTTGGTTGTGTCGCGAATGTTACGGTATGAACCATAGGTATTTGCTGTAATTGGAACAAGTTCTCTTACCCGCATTGGTGGATTGGCCTGGGCGGTTTAATGCATGCGGTGTGGAAGAACTGACAGCAGCTGAGTACTCACAAACATTCTCAGCAATACTTTCCAGTCTTCCTGAAATCAAATATCATCAAGATACTCAACTGTGAATACTGATACTTCGCGTGATATCTTATGCTACTCTTGTTTATCTCCGTGTTTGTAAGACTAAAGTAGTGTTTACCGTTTCAAACAGCGGTCAGAAGTTGCTTGGTAAAACTTACCAGGAACCTTTCTCTCCTGTTCTATAAATCATAAGGAATTGGAGGTGCAGTGTTAACAGATTTGGATTTCTTGTAAATAGTCAGAATTATAAAAGGTTGTGAAGAAAGAGAAGATGAGGAAAAAGACATTTTAAAGGTTGAATTAAGAAGACTTTGAGAAAAAGTTCATTCAGACCCTTCTTTCTATGAAATATCTTTTGTTTGCTAGAATGCAGGTAAATACTAATTCAGTCAGAATAGGTATCTAACATAAAACGGAACTCCTCAAAGTTTGGACTTGATCCTGGGTATGTGTATTTGGAGATGTGATGCTGACTAGATCCTTTCTCTTTATGTTGTCTTCTGCTCCTAAGAAAGTTTTCATGGACTTCTTGATAAACCTTGATAAGCCCTTTTCCACCTTGACCTTATCTAGACCTTGGGGTGAGAGGAGATTGGTTACATTATTCTTGATCATCCTCTCTGTCTGCTCTTGCTTCAGTTGCTAAAGATGCGTGAACTTTGCATTACTTGACATTTTAGTCTGGGGAAAGCTAGCACAAAGTGTATTTGCAATGTAACAGTTACAGTTTGTACACAGTCTCTTGTTTCATTAAACAAAAACTGATTTATCTCAAACCAAAGAATCTTTAGTTTTTCAGATAGAGATTGATGATGAGCCTTCTGTTGGTTTTTCCTTTTTCCTTCATTTAAAAATAATTTCCATCTTTAAGATGCTGATTCTGCTATCTGAAGATGGCATGTTTTGTCATCTTTTGCAACCGCGTCTCAGACTTGAATGTCTTGAGCTTTCCCTAAACTTCATAGAAGGGACTGAAGGGAGAAAAGCTAAGAAATAAAAATATCAGGAAATGTAGTGCTAGATGTCTGATTTTTATTCCAGGAGGGAATAAAAGCTCTGTGTAACAGCAGAGGGAGTTTAATCCCAATCTTCTGTTCTGTTGTTTGCGTAATCCTGCCTTTTATTATACATCTATTTAGGTGGATGTTTTCTCAACAGATGATGATGTTCTTGGTTTTGTCCTCGTTTTGAGGACGTTTATTTAGGAATTCTTATTAAAGTTTCTGTTATTAGATGGAAATTCACAGCCTTAGGGATTTTATTTCTGTAACTTAATTTGTGCAAATAATGTTAAATCCAATGCAATTTTCATCTTGTAAATGACTTTAATTTTTCTGTTTGGTCAGGGAAAGTAAATCTTTCATTTTCTTACAAGCTAGCACCGTGCTCTGCATGCTTGTAATGCTACAGGAAATACGTGAGTTCAGAAATGCCATTATACTGTATTTTACATTATTAACTGATGTTTTCTCTTGAATTCAAGTATTTCGCTGTTTATTTTTCTACAGTCACCATTTGTGTTATAAAACACTTGAATCTTTCTTTAAGAATGCAGTGCCTTATTTCAGAGTGCCAATCTCATTTTTATATCCTCGGTATTAAGATTTCTACCTGTGCTGTAACCAAAGTTTTTCTGTGAATTGAGTCCCTAGTAGGCCACTTTCAATGTAGGTGTACCAAGGACGGTGGGGCCCTTCAGAAACAGATCTTGGAATGCCTTGTATTCTCTTGCATTACTTGTGAAAACTTATTGTTAGCCAGCTATTTTTCTTTTCTTTTTGAAAGATTGGGGATTTTTCATGATGAGGGGCAGAAATTGAGGAATTTTAGGAGTTAACAGCTCACTTCAGCAGAGCAAGGCAGCCTTGTGGATTGTTTATAGATCGTGGTTAAAGATGTTGTTTTAAGTGTTGTGTAGCTCAGCTTTAAAACACATTTGTTAGGGCCTTGACACATGAGCAATCTACGGTGCATCATTTGACTCCAGGGTGGTTGTTTTCTTGTGTTGCAGTTTCACTGTGGGTGTAGCTGCTCTAATTGTATGCTGTGGATGAAAGCTGTGTTTCTGCTGCACCCTTTGTGTAGGTGCAGGTGCTCACCCGAATGTGTGCTTAGTTGGAGAAGGGAGCTGGACTGTCTGAAAAAGGAACAGAACGAGAATTATTTTCAGATGGTTCAGCTCTCCTTTTGTGAGCAGCTGTGTGGGTCGCATCACCACCATTGAGGAGATGATGGGAGCGCATGTGAAGGGCTTGGGGAATGTGTTGACGTTGCTGGGCAAAGTTGGCTGTTAAGGTTCATTGCAACAATTTAGTGTTACCATAGAGGGTGGTTGGGTTTGGTTTGTTTTTGTTTTTTTGTTGTTGTTGCTGTTGGTTTGATTTGTTTTGTTTTGGTGTGGCTTGTTTTAACTTTTTTGTGTGTGTGTGGTGTTTTTCTTGTGGTGTTTTGTTTCTTTGTTTTTTGTTTTTTTTTTGGTAAGGTCTTCTAGGGTAGAAGCATCATAAAGTATGATCAGAACCAGTATGTTAACTTTCTCTTATCCAAAATATTCATATAAGTGTCATTTTCTTTGTTGAATTAGAATTTTATTCACATTGGTGGCTGTTGAGGAGGGAGAAGACAGGGAATTCACATCAAATAGAGAGGCGATTTGATGCGTTTAGTAGGCAGAATGCCTTGTTCTGGGCAACTGTTTATTACTCTCTTGCTAACATTTGTCCTTTCCTCTTCCCCTGCCCACAATTATTAAATGTCATTTAAAGTGAGAATGACGAAATGCTATTTTCAGGCCCTTCCACTGTTTGTTCCTTTTGGTTATGCAAAGATGTGTGAAGTCACAAAGAATATCTGTGGGATGGGGACACTAAGGGCATTGACACTGTATTTCATTGTTTGTGTAATCCCTAACATAATAGAGTCTTCTGGCAGCATTGTGGTTGCTGTTCAATAATTCTGTTTCTTAATAAGTAACCTGATAATAAGTGGTTTGTTTCTTCAGGACATCTTGTGCTGTAAAGATGTTCAAAGAACTAGGGAGCAAAAGTAAAACTTGCATTGAATCGGAGAGCTGCATCACCATCTAGTTTTTGTTATTAACAATATTTTGGGGTAAATCCTACACAGTGTTTTGGAAGATGGTCTAAAAGACTTGGCACTGGAGGCAAGAAAACCTCTGAAATTATGATGATCCATAGCCATGATTTGGTTTCGTCCTCAGTGCTTCTCTTGGACACACATCAAACTACGTGATTTATTTTTAGCTCTAAAAGAGAATTTCTGTTCTACAGATTATTCCTGTAGCTGGGAATCCAGGTGATGTTAGAGCTTCTTTGTTCAAACTATTAGATCTTCATGAGAAGGAACTGTCATCCACTGTGCCAAGTACTGTACCTTTGTTTGTTCCACAGAGAATCAAGAGGATTGCCTAAGGCAGCTGTCTTGTGCAAGTTCTTTCAAACACAGACTAAGAAACATGCATGAGTTTAAGATAGGAAAATAGGTACAGGTAATCTAGCAGTAAAAGTAATCTCAGAGTACAATAGAAAGCAGCGATGGGTGGCATTTCTCAGGGGTCAGTTCTGGAACTGGTGCCGTTTAACATCTTTGTAGGTGACATGGACAGTCAGCAAGTTGGCTGATGACACGCTGGAGGGAAGGGATGCCATCCAGAGGGACCTTGACAGTCTTGAGAGGTGGGCCTGTGTAAGCTTGGTGAAGTTCAACAAGGATGAGTACAAAACCCTGCACAAGGGTTGGGGCAATCCCATGCACAAAGGCAGCATGGGCAATGAGTGGATTGAGAGCAGCCCTGTGGAGAAAGATTTAGGGCTGTTGGTGGATAAAAAAAAAACTTGTGTATGACCCAGCAATGCACACTCGCAGCCTAGAAAACCAATTACATCCTGGGCTGCATCGAGAGAAGTGAGGCTAGCAGGTCCGGGGAGGTGATTCTCACCCTCTACTCTGCTCTCCTAAGACCTGACCTGTAGTCCTGTCTTCAGCTCAGTGGCCCCCAGCATAAGAAAGACATGGACCTCTGGACCTAGCAGGGCCACGATGATGGTCGTGGGTCTGGAGCCTGTCTGCCACCCCTGTGAAGACAGGCTGAGACTGTTGGGGTGGTTCAGCCTGGAGAAGAAAAGGCTCTGGGGAGACTTTATAGTGGCCTTCCAGTACTTAAAAGGAGGCCTGCTGGAAAGATGGCAGGACACTCTTTATCAGGGAGTGCAGTGATAGGACAAGGGGTTATAGTTTCAAACTGAAAAAGAGTAGATGTAAGTTAGAAATTATTTACTATGAGGGTGATGACACTGGCACAGGTTGTGCAGAGAAGTTACGGATGCCCCATCCCTGAAGTGTACAAGGACAGGTTGGATGGGGCTTTCAGCTGCCTGGTCTAGTGGAAGGTGTCCCTGCCCGTGGCAGTGGGGTTGGAACTAGATGATCTTTAAGGTCCCTTCCAGCCTGAACCATTCTATGAATCTATGAAAATAAGACAATTCTATAGGAAATAGTGGCTAAGTATCCATATACTTTTAGTTCAAGAATAATTAGAAAGTACACAGGAAATAAACGTGCTTCAGGGACAATAGTTAATTATTCAATTCTGCCTTCTCTGCTGTATGAATCCCATCCATGTTGTCCCTGAGTTGTCATCATCCTGTCCCCCCTTCCTCCCTCTCCCTCCCAAACCCCAACAAATATAAAACATCTCCCCCCCCAACAATAACAAGAGAATGAGAATGCTTCAGGGAAAAGTAATTGCACTTCATTGCAATTCCTATTTTTAAAGTGACAAGGCAGTGGCTGGTGGTACAGGGTACTCAATTAGATTGATGGTGTCATATAGTACAGCAGTTACTGTGATTCAATTTGGAGCTTGTTTTTGGTAATATGTTACATAGCAGAATAGTTAAAGCTGGGATAGCTGCTGGTATTAGTAAGATTGAGCTCTTGCATCCTGAAATATAGGTAGCAGACCGACTTAGATTTTGTTGTTAAATGTCCTCGTGTGGAAATGTTTTTCTGGAAGATATTTACAGTCAAACTTGTAGATAAGCATGTTACCCGTTAGGATGAAAAAAGAACCAACCAACCCAACAATAATTCTTCGGAGAACGTTTCAGTATGCATAGTGCTTAAAGCAGAATCCAGAATAGGGTCATATTTTACTTGGATGTCTAAAACACTGGCAGCAAATAACTGCATTATGTATTACAAATTTAGCTAAAGAGTCTAGGTCAAATCATGATTCTGTTGGTGCATTCATTGTGATTCTGATGCTGAATTATTCTGCAGAGTCATGCAGAATGAAAATCTAAGCACTGAAGTCTATTTCGAAGGCAATAAAGATTTGAATGTTAGCCCACATAGCTGTGTCGCGGCGTTTTGTGTATTCCCATGCTGTTTGTTTGGAATAAGTGAAGTTGGGGGTAGTAGGTAAAGGGTGAAGTTGAGGGTAATGCTGCTGCTTATTTGCTAGAAAATATTATTTGTGCTTAAGACCTGAAAATGTTGTACTTGTTAACAGAGTTGTGATTTTTATTACAGTAATGTTTAAGAAATGTTATTAACTTGTCTAATGTGAGAAGTCTGTTTGAACAAAAAGAGTTCATTATTATACTTATGAAAGCATATCTTCTGTGCATTTCTGTTGGAAGAAAAGAGCAGAATTAGATGTTGCAGAGAGCCTAATAGGAGGAAGAAAGAAATGAGCTAGAATTTCAGCTAGGTGTGACTGGCAGAGAAAAAAATAAATCTGTGCTGTTTATACACCGCTTGACATCACAGCTTTGGCATAAAATTTAAAAAATCCTGCTGGTAGAGTCCAGTTTTTGCTTTTCGTTTAGAGCTGGATGAATTTTAAATCCTTGTACATCTGTTATATTTTAACTTTTGCTTTTACTTTCTCCTCTTGGAATTAGAGACTGATATCAAGGCAAATTTCTGTTTTTCTGTTGAGTTCTCCTGAGCTTCTCTGTCTCTGACAAAGCTTGTAAAGTGTCCTCTTAAAAAATAATTTTACTTCTTTTTGTGTCACTTAAATCTGACTTGAAAGTACTCTAGACAGATTTTTTTTATATATAATTATTTGGTTTAGGAGGGGGACAGAGGGTAGTAGATGTATTTCTATGTTGGTTTTAGCTTCTTTTTACAGTTTGTCAGTGCAAGAATTGTCTCCTGGTAGGTTGCACCTTAGAACAATCTGAATAATTTTAGCTTTCAAACCACTCTTTGTTGTTTAACGTATGAAATAAACTTCCTTGCCTTGTCCTTTCTTGAGCTCTTGTTACCACATTGTGGTTCTCTCATCATATTATGGTGAATTTCTGTTACAGACTTTTTTCATTTGTGACCTACTGTACTGCTAATAGTCACACATACAGGTTGGCACTGGAACAGGCTTCCTAGAGAGGTGGTTGATGTCTCAAGCCTGTCAGTGTTTGAGGCATTTGGACAATGCCTTTAATAACATGCTTTAACTTTTGGTCAGCCCTGAAGTGGTCAGGCAGTTGGACTAGATGATTGTTGTAGGTCCCTTTCAACTGGGACTATTCTATTAATTTTGTTAAAAGCAGATACGGGATTTTTCTGATGAAGAAGAAAGTACTTCACCTGGATAAAACTTAATTAATAGTCTATCTTTAATAAATCATTAAAGTTACACCGTTTACTTACAGAAGGAGGAAAAAAGAAATCCAAGACAGACCTATAGTGAAACAAGAGGGTTTTTCACTAGCGTATTTTCCAGTGACACAAAGCTTACTTTTTTATTCTTAAAAGTTCATAGTATGTGCTTTAGTGTTATATAGGAAAACGAGAGCCAAATGTTGACCGTGTGTGGTTCATGAAATGGTTTTATAAACTTCCTGGAACTGGCAAGTGTTTAGATGGCCAGGGTTACTTTATTTTTTAAGCCTACAGCTCGGTATTGTTGAATCAGTTTGTTGACGAGCTGGTTGCAAATGCTGCTTAGTAGTGAACAGTGATTCAGACAAATGCTGTGCAGAAGCATCGCAAAAATACTGTGTAATGTGGCATGAATAGCTGTTTTCACATAAGTGTACGTAAAGGAGGAGAGAATTGCGTGGATGTAAAGTATATTAAGGTCTTTAATATTAGATATGATCAAGAATAATACTAATAGATCTCCCTTTTCAAAACATTTGCTTTGAAAACTGCACGAGGGATTGAGCCTACCTAGTTTCTGCTAAAATAAAAAAGTGAACACATGGCTTATGACAAATCATGAGAAGTCTGACTGGATGTCAGCTAGCTGCAGCTTTGGAATGTGTCAAAGCCAATTCGCTTCATTTACTTCAGATTTTGTCCATTTGTGAGGATATGTAAAACCAAAGGGTCTTGAGCAGGATAAAATGACAACTGTATTGACTTTGTAGTTTTAATATTTGTGGTTAAACAAAAAAAAAAAAATCAGTAATTATTCTTTGAGAGACAAGTTCAGATCGTGCAGATGTGAAGTCTGGTGTTAGACAGAATTATACAAAGGGCAGTATTTGTCGAGTTTTTGTTTTCCTTTTGATACGAGCAGCGAAGAGGGAAAGCAGAGGAAATGCATTGGGGTTGTTGATGACAGAAACTGCACGTAGCTTTTGTTACTTTTTACGGCTATTCTGATATTTTAGGGCTCTCAAGTATGTCTGTGACTGTGATTCCTCCTGGAAGGAGAAAAAAAGCAAGTTTGATTTGTATGTTACTGATGAGAAAAATGGACTAGAATAGCACGTTCTGAATTCAGTGGATTATTTTTTGCCACTCTTCTAACAGGGTGCCTGTCTGATCACAGTCACTTTAAATGAACTGATATGTACAATCAACTGTAACTTTATATACAAAAAAAGTCTAATGTATTTTAAAGGAAGGCCTTTAACTTGTGTGAATTTTGTAAGTCGTTTAACCTCAAGGCAGTCAAATTCAGACAGCTTGCAAGGCATTCTACAAATGTAATATATTACACAGAAGGAAAGTCCCATGGATAAACATTTGTCCAATGATGGGAGGTGGTGAATGAATTCTTTGTTATGTTCTGCTTGCTATGCAGCTTTTGCTTTACCTGTTAAAACTGTCTTTATTTCAACTTACAAATTTTCACTCTATTTACCCTTCTGATTTTCTCCCCCATCCCACTTGGGGGGGTGGAAGGGAAGAGAGCAAGTGGATGTGTGGGGCTGAGCTGCCAGGAGGGGTAAAACCACAACAGGAGCGAAAGAGAAAACATCCTCCTTCAGTAGAAGGTTGTGGGAATTACTGGCGTAAGCAAGGCTTTTCCAGAGCTTCAGCTTTAGACATCAGCACTCTTTATGTTAACAGACTGCTGGAATACATGAAGCGATTACAGCGTGTCAGCAAGATAGGAGCACATTTAATGAAGAATGGGGTATATTCCTGTTAATTGGGTGTAATACAGAAGCATCATTCTGCCTAAAATGTCAGTCACAGCCTTCTCTAGTTGCAGAATAACAAAACATCACAAGCTTTTACTGCAGTACTTTTTTTTTCTCTCTTTCTGTGAAGTAAAACTGTGAAGACATCATTCGTGCAGCCTGAAATACAAGACCACTATGTGCCAAATCCTGTACCAGAGCTGAAGAAAACTGAGTTTCTGTCCTCCTTCTGTTTTTTTTTTTATTTTAAATTTTCTTTCTTACAGTCTAAGCTGACAATAGCTTAAGCATTTTAAAAATGCTTTCTTAACCAAAAGCTTTATGTTAATAGGATTTTACTTTTATTTTTTTTTCACAAACATTTTGAAGCTTTTTTCCCTTGTTAAATAAGATGGTCTTCTGATGTGGAATTGTAGTAGTTCAAAAGAATGAAATGGTTCAGTCTGGGCAGTCGTCATTGCTGGTTTAGCATTGTTATAATCAAGCAGTGAGAAGATCTGTTACTGGTAATAGGAGCTTGGTTTGTACTGTGCAGGTGAAAACTGTGAGCAATTACAAAAACTGATGATGTTTGTAATTCAAATACATAAGCAAACAATTTTGTTTAAAAGCTTTACTGTAAACAAAACCAACCAAACCCCAAAATCCACTTGTGGAGCTTCAACAAGGTCTTGTAACTTAACTGAGTTGAGGCAAAATGTTTTTGCATCGTCTTCTACAAAAACTGTATTATTTATTTGGTATATTTGAATCTACCAAGGATTCTGTAAATTTTGCTGTCCTTACAATCTTTGTCTTATCTTTTATCTTACAGTAACTTAGATTGACTGGACCACTATTTAAAAGTAATATTAAATATGTACTTTACATTTTTTACTGTGATGATAAAGGGGCTTACTAGTCTGACCAACTGTGCCTCAAACGTAGAAAGTAGTAAATACCAACAGTTGTCTCTATAAAGTTACATGTGCTGAATAGAAGACTTAATTAGGACCAGCTGGAATGAATTATTATACTTAAAGGTCATGATTTGTTTTTATCCTTGGTATACTATAATTTTCTTAAGAATTTATATAACAGTCTGGGGGAAAAAAAATAAAACCATTAATTCTTCAAAAATATTATGTTTATCAAATGTTTTGTTCGCTCTTTCACATCATAGGTGAAATATTACAGACACTTGGCACCTGATCACTTGCTTCAGATATGCCATCGACTTGGACCACTTCTAGAGCAAGAAATTCCCCAAAGTGTCCCTGGCGTGCAGACGTTATTAGGAGCTGGCAGACAGTCTTTACTGCGTACAAACAAAAGTATGAAAGAATTATGACAATTCTCCTGCATTTTTCACATGAAAGAACCATTGCCTGTGTTTTTAATGTAACTTTTTAAAAACAGGTTGCAAACATGTTATATGGAAAGGATCTGCTCTTGCTGCACTACATTGTGGGAGGCCTCCAGAGTCCCCTGTAAATTATGGCAGCCCACCTAGTATAGGTAAGTCAATTTTACTCTGGCATTGTTACTGTAATACCCAGCTCCCAGGGCGATTGGTTATTGTGGTGATGAGAGCTGTGTAGTAGTTACGTTTATGTTTGTCCTTGTTTGTGTCATATACCTTACCTTTAATATTTTTATTAAGATGTTGTGTTGTCATATTTGCCAGTTTGTATGTGGGGGAAAAGGGTATTGTAAATTCATACGCTAGTTCTGCTCTGAAGCGGGTTTTGTCTTTGAAGTATGAAATGGATTAAAATACATTTCAGCAGTGAATACATACAAATAAAGAAAACCCTCTTTTTCTTAAAGATGTAAGAAAGCTGTCAGTAGGTAAATAATTAGTACTATATAACAATTTAAAGCCAGGACAGTGTGGCCTGCACCCATTGTTGGGGAGAATAAGTCACGTATACTGGTAATGGTTTGCTTTGTCCTGTAGAAGTTACTCTTTCTGTTGGTCCATTCAGTAGTTTTGTAGCTGTGCTTTCATTTGCTGTGCTGTATAATGAAGTGTGCATGTGCTGCCTGTACTGTCGAAAACCTGAGAAGCTGGAGGCCAGAGGTACTCTTTCAGTTTTTCTTTCTCAGTTGTTTATTGACCGTATGAGAGCTTAAAAATATGTTTGTTAGCTTTCAGTGTTTAAACAAGAAGATACAAGGGTTTCTTCAGTTGCTAGTAGGATTGAGGCATGATATTTTTAGGAGACTCTTTAAGGAGCATCCTTTTTCTTTTGTCATGGATTGGAAAATGTGCAAAATTACTTGTCTTTTCATCTTTCTCTGCTCATGTCTGGGTAAGGGAAAATGATTAAGACCACATTACCAGTGCAGATTATACCAAAATAGTAGTGGTTTATATCAAACCAGTAGTTGCAGATAGATAAGCAGTGTTGGATAAGGGTGAGCAGAGAATATCCAGTTGATTGGCTACTGATTAGGTTGCAGCTGCTGCAAAGATACTGGTTTCTGTCCTGGTGAAAAAGAGACTGAAGATTTATTGAGGAACTAATCAGTAACAATGTACAAATACATAGCCAGGTGCTTTTTGGAAGAGACCTTTTTTTTTTTTTTTGTCGTAACTTGCCATTACAATTTCTCAGTCTCTGAACTCCATTTGGAGACTACTGGCAACCTATAAGTTTTCCATGAATTGGGAGATGTATATATGTAAATATATACATATATATATAAAAATACATGAAATATATAATTGAGAGAGCTTAATTTGGGCTATTTGTATTATTTCTCATGTGGAGGAAAGTCAAAATCAAAGCTCAAAATGCATGCCATTGCACTTTATCCAGAGAATTACAGTTCTTTCTTAACAGCTGAAGCAGAAGTATGATACAGCTAAGAAGCTCTTAGGTTGAACACAAACAATTTTGACTTGGTCAGATGGCAAAGTATTTGGTGTCCTAGCAGCTCTTCCATTTTAAAGCACAAGTTGCATGCTTTCCATGATAATTCTGTAGATGCTTGGAATATAGGAAGAGAACATGTTTTTGCTGGGTGCTTAGAGCTAAGTTTTCAGAACCTCCTCAGGTAGTCTGTGTTGATCAGAGGTGATTCACTTAAACCCTCATGTCACACCTGCATCCATTCAGTGTGATGTTTATTTAGAGCTGTTACATTGGTATGAATGTAGAGTGTTGTTTCAGTGTTGGGCTCTAGATATGGGGGAGAAAATGCTTGTTACTGAGTAGAATAATTCCCCTCTTGAGTGGCTGTGCATTGGCTTCAAGATTGGCTTGAAAAATCTTGGTCTAGTTTAGCAGCTCCTTCTGCAAGGTGACTGAAGGACTGAGCTCTCTAATAGCTAATATTTTTTTTAGTGGTTGCCTTACCTTTACGGTCACTTTGGAATGCCTTTTAAAATATATTGGAGAAATCAGAATGGAAGAGGACTGTTTTGCATTGTACTGTAGTTTGCTCTATGGTATATAGTTTTTAAAGGGAAAGACCAGCGTATGAAATCAATGGCAGCTGGAGTTGAAAGAAAGTTGTGGAGTTGCTGTGGTAGTGGAATGTTAAGAAAAATAACTTTCAGAGCCTTTTAGGGAAGAACAAGTAAGGCTTTCTAAATAAATGTTATTTTTATTGAACCTTTTGCAAAGCACTGTATATTTGCAAAATTACAGTTATTTCAACATACCACTTTTTTCATGACCAATAATTTCCTTTTCCAAACATTGAGATAAGTGCTGGTAACTGAATGTTTTCAACTGTGAAATGTATTTGGATTTTTTGGATGTCTGGTTCAGAGCTGTGTGTTAAAGCATTTGGTTTTGATTTATCCTATTCTAGTCTGATCCTCTCAATGAAATCTTGAACTGGAATGACACTTCTTTTAGAAACTAAACTAGAAAATGTTGTTCTATTTCCTTAAATAACTTTTCCATTTTCCCCTGGGAAGGCTGTAGTTTATATATTTGCCCAACAAAAACAATTTGGAGCCTGTTATTCTTCAGGCTGTATGTATTTCAGGTGGTGGACCCACTGATGATGGAGGAGCGGAAGATAAGTCTTTCTGTCTTGTGCAGAAGTTAATTTACATTTCAATGAACATACAGAAATATTGATTAGTTTTCTAGCCTGATGAATCAATGCAATTATGATAGGGATGGGGTATTCTTTAGGACTAAATTTGTGTGTACGTTGTACCAACTGCCTTGTAGGTAGGTGGTTTATACACAGTTAACATACAAATAGGTACTTCTCCAGAAAACTCCAGAATATCTGTAGAATATAATGAAGTGAAACAAAACTTGAATCTGGAGTAAACTTTGGCCACTTGCTATCTCTTGGGCAACATATCTTATAAAAAGTTGCTGAACTGCTTAATTAAGACGAAAAAGAGCTATGTCATATAGTAATTTGTTTTGTTAAAAGTCTCATCTTCTTGGATGCAGAAATGGGAAAATAAACCTTTTAAGTACTTTCCAGGAACTGGTGAAAAAGCACAGAACCAAAATATAAAGCTTTAAGAGCTTGGAGCCCAGAGCTCTTGGGGAAACTGGCTACTCAGATGTGAAGACCTGAATGAGGCCGGCTGTTTGCACCAGACAACGAAGAATGTTTTTCTTGACCGGTGAATGGATCTGCCTTTCAAAGACAGTATTTTCATGGTCTTGCTGAATAGTTCAAGAAAAGGTCTGAGGCATTTTGTACTTCTCACAGTTTCATAATTAAATTATGCTGCTGTTCTGGCTGTAAAGTGAATATGAGGTTCTGATAGTCATGTAGGTGTCTGTTTTTAGAAATACAGTAAATACTTAAGCTAACCTAAGAGTACTTCATGTAACTGTATTATTCTGTTAATTGTAGTTAGAAAAAACCCAAACAAAACAAAACTTTAACAGAAGGTTGACTTTTCTTTTAAAGGATCTGTGTAAGAGTAACATATTGTTCTATTTGTTTATTCTAAAGTGAATTATACTAAAGCAAAGTGACTTCTTGTTATGCAAGAAGAAATGAGCTATGCAAGTTTTATGGAGCTTATGGTGTGAGTAAAATACAGACTGAGTAAATACAGTGGGATTGCATTGAAGTCAGGGAACAGTTTGGAAATGCTTGAAATTGTGTAACTTTCATTTGTTTTTACCTTCTGCCATTTGAAACATCTCACCTCCCACATTTTTGAATTAGTAAGAGTTGGCAATTACTTTAATTGAGCAAATTAATATTGCATGTAAAGTTTTAGATGTACATGGAATTTTTATATTCTCAGAAACGCGCCAGTGAGGAGCGGAGAGACTTTTGCATTAACAAAATGCCCAGAGACCAATTTTGGCTTGATCAGATTACCATCTTTACTGCTTTATTTGATTGAAAATCATCAGTAAGCCAGAAGACTTGGAGTACAACATAGACTTTAGAAGTTGAACAGGAAAATGGTAGTAAGAAGTCAGTTCAAGCTGCTTTTTTGATCCTGAACATTTTTACAGAAGGAGGAAAAATTCTCCCAACAACCCAAAACTGAGTGCTTGGTACACTTAGTTTTACTAGTTTGGAGATCAGAAGAAGTCTATCAGTCTCTCTCTTATTTTTAATAGCTCTGCCTTGGTATTCACTGGAGGTGTGTCTAGCCTCCCAAGTTGATGGAAGTATATTCTTCAGGTGTCCTTCCAGGTTTCTTCTGAATCTGGTTCTGTTTTTGTACAAATGGAAGGGGAACAAAGGTGGATTATGTTCTTCAGAATAGAATTCTCATTAATTAAATACAGTTTGGGGAAGGAAGTAAGTGAAAGCTAAGCAATAATGATTTTTGTGTGTGCTTTTTTAAAATGTAACATACTTAATACAAAATTCAGTTGAGTTTATCACTGACTAGTGGATAAGGCAGGTTACTGTCCCCCATTTTTAAGGCATATTTCACATTCCAGGATAAGACCATGTAAGTAAGGCGATGGAAGCAGTTACTATGATAAAACTACAATAAGAAAGCCAAGGAGGGAGGAAATCAGCATATGTAATACGGCTGTATCTTTCAGACCCCCAAATTTACCTTCATTTTACAGATGGCTGTTTTTCTCTGAGCAGCAGCTGTCGTTCTGTTTTGGGTGGGAAGTGATTTAGAGACATTCTAAAACTTTGAAGACATTCAGTTGGTGACTGTTACATGCCTTTCGGGTGGGAGAAAATCTATACACTTTAAGTTCCACTGAAAACTCCCACTGTTTCACCTTCATCAGCTTTATGTTTGATTTTCAGATTGTTCTGAGAGAAATGAAACAAATAAGGTGATCTTAACTCTTTGAGTTGTGTATTTTTCAGTTTAAGATTGTTGACAGCCATGAATTGCAGCAGTAGAAATGAGATTTTAAAAAACATGGTTACGTTTTATTAAGTTGTTGTAAGAGCCCAACTCTTCCATTCACAGTTTAGGTTCCTGAGTGGGCTTTATAAAAATGGTATTTAAGCTCTTCGGGCTGAAGAGCCCTAGCATAAAGTATCCCACATTTCTCAACCTACCCTACTTTTTGGTTTTTTTTAAAACTTTAGTAAAAGGTCCTGAGCAACTGCGTGCTTTCAAAGGTGCATTAGACTAGATGATTTTCAGAGGTCGCTTCCAACTCCAACCATTCGGTGATTCTGCAGTAACAAATGTCAAAGTTCTTCTGGCATTAGATCTGGTGAGGGACATGAAGGAATGCAAAAGGGGCTTTTACAGGTCTGTCAGCAGCAGAAGGAACAGTAGGGCCTGCTGCTGAATGGGGCAGGGGACCTGTGACTAAAGACCTAGAAAAGCTGAGGTCTTCAGTGTCCTCTTGTCCAGGGTCTTCGCTGGTAATACTAGCCTTCAAAAAATATCAGGCCCCTGAGACCAGAGGGAAGGTCTGGAGCAAGGAAGACTTTCTCCTAGTGCAGAAGGATCAGGTTAGGCAAGGTTTGAACAAACTACATACCTAAGTCCATGAACCCTGATAGGATGGCACCCCTAGGTGCTGAGAGTGCTGGCTGATGTCATTGCATGGCTGCGCTTGACTGATCATCATTGAAAGGTTCATGGTGGTCAGGGGAGCATCTAGAGGCCTGGAAGAAAACAGTTGTCACCCTTACTTTGGAGCAGGGCAAGAGAGAGGCTCTGTGAAAGTTGAGTCCTCCTTGCCTCAGTGCTTGGGCAAGTGATGAAGCAAATACTCCTAGAAGCCAATAAACTAAGGACTAGAATGTGATTTGGAGTAATTGGCATTGATCTATGAAGAAGTCACACCTGATAGCCCTTTAAGAGAGAGGAGTGGCTTGGAAGATGAGGGGACAGTAGTGAATGTTGTTTATCCTGACTTCAGTAAGGCTTTGTAAACTGTCTCCCGTAACATTCCCACTGACAAACGGACAAGGTACGGGCAGAAGTGCTTGGCTCCAGGGATGGTGATCTGCAGAATGAATGTCAGTGACTGCGTGAGGGCTGGGCACAGATGGTGTATTCCAGGGGTTGATACTAGAGCCAGTATTCTTCAACATCTTCATCAATAACTTGGGTGATGAAAGACCAATCTTTTGCAGACAGTGCAAAACTAGGAGGAGTGATTGATGGACCAGGTGGTCTGTGCTGCCATTCAAGGGAACCTCTACAGGCTGGAGGAATAGATCCACAGGAAAAATAAAGTTGCACAAAGAGAAGTGCAAAATGGACGAGTAACCTCAAGCAGCAGTGGATGCTGGGAACTAACCAGCTGGAAAGCAGCTTTGCAGACAAAGAGCTGGCTGTTCTGATATTGAACGTGTCATACATTGAGTCTACAATGTGCCCTTGCACACAAAACCCAAGGAACATCCCGGGCTGCTAGAGGCAGTGCATTGCCATTAGGTCAAGGGTGTTCCTTCCCTCTACACAGCACAGGTGAGATCACACCTGAAGTGCTGGATCCAGCTCTGGGCTCCTCATTAACAAGGTAAACAGACTGGAACCTAGTCTAGCAAAGAACCAGGAAGATGATTAAAGGCTTGAGGTATCTGTTATACAAGGAGAAGCCAAAAGACCTGGGATTGTTTTACCCCCTCCCACACTTTCTCTTCACAAGGTATTATCTGTGGGTATAAATACCTGAATAGGGGGCTGTGATAAAGTTGTAGCCATACTGTTCTCCTTGCTGTTTCCTGACAGGACAGAGGCCATGGACACAAACTGAAATATAAGAACTTCAATTTAAACATAAGAAAACACTTTTTGGGAGGGATCAAAGCCGTGGCACAGGTTGTCCAGAGAAACTGCAAAGTCTTCATCCTTGGAGATACTTAAAACCTGACTGGATGCAGCTCTGAGTAACCTGCTCTATATGTCCCTGCTTGAGCAGGAGGTTTGGACTAGGTGATCTCCAGAGGTTCCTTCCCACCTCAACTGTTCTGTGGTTCTGTGATAACAGACCATCTCAGTCTTTGAGGCTGGTTATGGGGTGTGAAGATGAGTCCAGTTGCCTAAAAACTAGAAGGCAATTCATTTAGTTGGAACAAATTGGTAAAAAAATGATAGCAACTTAAATGGTAAAATTTTTGGCAAAATGTCTTTTCTACGTGTTCAAAATGTCAAGAATATATGTAGCTTTCTCAGTCATTGGTTTCTACTGATCAATCAGCTTCATTACTGAAGAATCCTGATTTTGAAACCAGAATGCCATTTGCAGTGATGGATTGTCCTTCTGTGTTGCACTAGAGCCACTTAGTTACATCTGCTTATTTTTGTTTGTTTGTTTTAAATTTCATTTAATTATGTATTTTTAAAGCAGGACCTTATGTGTGAATAGTAGACAGGAATGTAAAGCTAAGTTAATATTAATTTCCTTAGTTGGACAGGCATTGGCTGGCAGTTCTTCAGAGTGCCCTTCCAGCAAGGAGCAGGCAATCTCTGGTCTGTTGTTTTCTTCTTTCCAACCCTTCTATTCGTGTTGATTGACTCACTGTAAGGCCCAGCCAGTGCTCTCTAACCCTCCCTGGGATAAAGTCCCCTTCCTCCCTCCCTCCCTTCCTCCCTCCCTCCCTTATGACACATGGCTTGTGGCTCCCACTGCAGCTCTTTAACTGTTTATATGTTACCATTCTCCCTTTGATTAACACCTTTGTTCGTACTGATGCATTTGTGTGAGGCCAAGCAAAATTGGAGCAAAGACAAAGAGCTGCTAATACAGCTAAACCAAGAGAGTTATTACTCTTGCTATCGTAGGGGTTTCTAAAATCATGCTTTTTCCAAATGCAGCTGAAATCAAGCTGAGATATATTAAGAGACCACATAAGGCCTGACAAGAGTTGATGCTAGATGTGAGTAACGATTGTTATAAAATCAAAGGCCTATAATTAGTACAAAGGTATTATTATTAACAGTTGGTAGCTTTTCTCACCTTGGCTTGCACCAGAAAAATCAATTTCATTTTTCAGCTGCAGGAATTTATTTTTGAGACAGCTATTTTAAATTTTTTACTGCGCTCTGGAGGAAAAAGTAATTATTTTTTTATTTGGTGTTGTGCTAGCAAACTGTGCAGGTGACACTTGGAGTTGTCAGTGTTTGGAATAAAAAGTGGGAATAGGTCATCTAGAGAAATCGAGCTGGATCGCTTGACAAAGTCAAGAGACTAAATATAAATGTAGTCAAATGGAAGGAGATATTGAAGAACAATGGTGGATGTGAGAATTTAGTTGAAAACAACAACAAAAAAAGTAGTTTGAGAAGTCTTCTAAAAATTATGTTTATGGACAGCATTCAAACCTGTGGGAGAATGATTCTCACCCTCCCTTCTGCCAATTGCATGATGTTGGTAAAAAATTTTTCTTCCCATAGAATGTCTATTCATAATACCACTGGGGTTTTTTTTGGTTTTTTTTCCCCATGTCAAATCACTTTTTAATTCACTTAATTCTATTTTTAAGCACTTTTGGGGTTTTTTTTGTACATTTCAAGTCTTGATCAAGGCCAAAGAGTGAGGTAGCTCCCATTTTTCTTGTTTCCAGTATCACGGTGTTGCCTCTTATTTCTTCATTGTTACTGGACATGGGCCATTTCACCTAGGGAGTGTCCCACCGATACGTGGATTAGTAGCATCAGAGAGAATGTTACCAGAAATGCTGGCTTAGGTTCTGTTAAACTTAATATTCTTCAGTAATTTAAAAAAACCAAACAAAAATACAACCCCAAACTTGGAATTTACCTCAAGTACTTTAAACGATATTTTTTTCATAAATTCAAATGTATATTAAAAATTACATGCTTATATGAAGTCATTGTTTTATCATAAAGAGTCTGCTTACAGGTTTGATTTATTGACAGAATATTTCTGCGTATTAAACTTCTAGTTAAGCTTTTTTTCCCTTTTATGAGCTGTGGCTTCATTTGAAGGTATTGCTGAAAGCTGGTTTCCAACAATCATCTCCCGTCTTACATTAAAAGCAAACAGAAGTTAAATTCTGAGTAGGTTGAGATAATTGTGCAAGCTCACTTTGTCATGGCAAAGACCTTCCTTCTTCTGTCTCTGTGTGTTTGGGTGTTTTTTCATTTGTTTGGGGATTTATTTTTTTTTTCTGCATATGTGTTTTGTTGGTTTTTTTGGATTTTAATGGGGTTTTGTTGGGTTGTTTTTTAACTGTGGGATGATTTGTCAGAAACCAAAGCTAGATGTATCTTATGACTGAACTAATCTTGGTTTCCTGCTGTTCTAAAGTAGACTGTTGGCAAGGAAAAGCTTTGTCAAAAAGCAAATGCAGCTGCATCTTTTTCGAGTATAAGGAGGGGGTGAAGAGGATGTAACAGACTCTTAAGGCAGTTAGTGGTGCATTGGCTAAAAGTGCTTTGCTTCACAGCTAATTAACCTGTTCCTTGGCAAAGCATCTCAACTAGGAAAACTTCCTTGAATCTCTGGGCTACCTAGGCAGTTAACTGAAATGTTTCAGGGCTGTTCTTATGGCCTGAGGCCAATGGGCTTGGCAGTTGTCCATACCGCTAAGTGCTTTTGCTCCTTATAGAGTAGCTACAATCCAATTTGCATATTTAATGTAATTGACCTGTGCTGACTCATGAACCAGTGTCTGGTTGGTTTGGGCCAAACCCAGGCCATACCAGAGGTTTGTAGTTGTTCCACAGTTGATGCGAGGGGAGTGAATGGGATTCGGTGCCCACACCCTTGCCCTGGTCCTGTTTATGTTTCTACTTTTCACATGTTCAGAAGCTGGAGCTATCTTACCTGCTTTATCACAATTCTCTGGAATATAAAACCTATAGCCATTACCATCCTTTGGTCTAGTGATGATATGAGGAGCTGTTTGATTAATGTCTGTGTATCCATGCATATAAGCATTATACTCTGTTGCTTTACCGTTGCATGAGTAGCAGTTCAAAGTTAGTAACACTGAGCTTTCTTTTCTTTCCTGAAGCTCTTGATGGAAGATACTCAGTTTGTTAAAACAAAATAGATGGGCCTTCTTAGCTTTTAAACTTGAAAAAATCCCAAACTCTTTGAACAAGGTTCTCTTAGTCAAAATCAGAGTTTTCTGTAAGTTTTTTGGTAAATTTGAATGTAGTTTTTTGTTTGGTGTTTTGTTTGATTAGCTGTAATGGGTAGCAATATTCTTAAAAAAAATATGAATTGTTTTGCGAGTGGTGGGTTTGCAAATCCAAAAAAGATGTTGTTTTGGTGGATATTCAGACATTTGCTGATTTTCAGTTAATAAATATGTGGAAGCTGTTATGCTTGTGAAATTTGAGGTAGCTTACTTCTCCAAGGAAGCTGGAATTTCTTGCACTAGTGATAACCATGTGTTTGGGTGCTTGAAGTTGAAAGTTGTAGTGCATCTTTATTCCCTGCCTTGCAGTTCAATACTCTTCTGCATGTCTGTATCGTAGTCTACTTTTCTAAGTGTTTTTTCCTAACTAGGGTGAAATGAGAGCATTACTACAATAAGCTGTTCAAATGGCAAGTGGTCCAGTGTTGAAATAAACTTTGCATCTTGCAGAAGGATTTTAGTTTATGAACCCAATATAAATGCTGTCTCTTCCTTTTTCTTTTTCTTTCCTTTCTTTCCCCAATTTGGTAGTGGATACCCTGTTTTCAAGAAAACTGAATGGAAAATACAGACTCGAACGCCTTGTTCCAACTGCAGTCTATCAACATATGAAGATGCACAAACGAATTTTAGGACACTTATCATCTGTATACTGTGTAACTTTTGATCGGACTGGCAGGAGAATATTTACTGTAAGTACAAAATATTTTTTTTTTTTAAGTACGGATAGCATGTCACCTAGTTGTTTCAAAACCTAAATGTACTGATATTGTGTATCGGGAGCAGACAGATGCTTCATTAGTTTTGCTCCGATATATGCTTTTTAATAACCATGCTGGTTTTCAGTCTTACTTCTTGTTTTGTTAAAATAGTTTTGGCCTGTATACGTGTCTTAAGGGTAGGTGTGATGGTGATTGCTGACTGCTGTAGTTCAGTCAGAAAAGTCAGGTTATTTTCAGTGGAAAGGAATTACCTTGTGTAGATTTTTTTTCCTCTCAACTTATTTTCTCTAGTGAAAAGATAAGCGAAAGAATGGGCCACCACCACAGAATTTGATTAGGAAGTCAGAGGGGACAATTGATATGTAATTAAAGATATTGACTTCTTTTTCCTGTAACTTTTGTTAAATTTAAAGCATGACTATTATGTTTAGTCTGGTAAAACAGATTTGGTACAGCATATTGAAGGAAACTAGAAAGCTGAAAATGTACATAGTGTGTTGTAAAAAATGTTGGTTCATAAGGAATTGTCTTCGAGATCCCAGGAACTTTTCTCTTTCTTTTTTTGTACCAGTGTTCTTAGTATTTTCAACTGTTCGCTGTTTTGTTGTTGTTAATAAAAATAAATATTGGATGGGGGTCCGAAAACAGTATTGAAATTGCAAGTTTCCCAAGGAATGGGAATGATAAAAACAGATAGGTGTCAGTGCAATTTTGTTTTCTTGGTAAGTAGTCAATTTTACTAGAGCCAAAGATCTCATAAATGCACACCTCCTGACAGTCTGGGACACTTGGGCTGCATTTATCTTCCCACAAACAAAGGATGTAATTGATCCCTTCATGGATCCAGGAGCTTTACTGTGTCCTTTCTAACCTCATAGCGGATAACTCAAGCAATGCAGGTGGAACTACTGTTCAGTTCTCCAATTTAATGTACCACAGCACTAATTTCTAAATTCCTTTCCAAGTGATTGTAAATGTAATTAGCCCTTTCACCCACATATGTTTTGCTTTGTCGTGTGGAGGGATGTGTGATTGTAGGGATGGGACACTTGTAGTGTTTTCAACAGACCTGTTTATTTGTTCACTTGTTACTTCAGGCATAGTGAAGACTTTTTTCCTATTTCTTTAGCTTTCATCAGCAAGCAAAGTCCCTCAACAGTCATAGGCATTAAATTCTTAGGTCCTGTAGTTTATGCGTGATTAACCTATCAGGACAAGGGCATTCTCTTGTGGGTTTGTTTTACATGTGACATGGCAGAATGGATTTGAGATTTTCTGTGTACCAAGCCTAAAACTAACCTCTAAATAAACTTGTGTTTGTTTTTCCTAAATGAAGTGCATAAAATTCCTTGTTAAGGTTTTCTGATTCTTTGTTTTGAACTTTTCCATGGTCCTAAGATTTTTCCTTTTCCAGAGATACATTAAACTTCTTCATGGGTGCATCTGCAGGGATCTTTCCTGTTGCACATTCCCTTGATCTTTGCAGTCTGATTTAAAAGTGATTAAAGAGAGAATTTTCTTGACTGCTGCAGCAATTAGTTTCTAAGAAAAACAGAAGAACTTGAAGTAAAATGAGGGGAGCAACATTGCTTCTGCAACCCCAGAGCTTTTCTGGCAGTCCTTTGCTGACAGATCTACTGGTATCCTGATATGACTGAAAAAGGTCCCAGTGTAGATCACAATTACTTCAATCCAGTGTTAAATAGTGTCCACAGATATTAATTGTGGCCTGTGAATTTTCATTTTGGAGGGCCTGGGACAGAATTTCCTGCCTCTGCACTCTGAGGTGAATCTAGTGGGTTTTGTGTAGGTGTTTTTAGTGGTTATTGGCAAATAGAAAACCTATGGATTGTATTCCATGTTCCAGTAAAATCCAAGTTGCTGTAGCTGGCGTGGTGTAGTCAGTGGATAAACAGTCATGAGCTGTCTAGTTGTAATTGCATCTGTATAATGAAATGGTGTCAGTTGTTTTCAGTCTTACCATTTCTGAAGCCTCTAGTGTAGAAAGTAGAAATAGGAATTTATAATAAGTAAGCCAAACTTCATTCCAGGCTATCTTTTGCCAGTATGTGAATTGCATGTATCAATAGGGAATCATTCTTGCTCTGTTTTCACTCCAGAACCTCCAGCATTCACTGTGACAGTAGCTAAATACGAGGTTAATGGAGGACTGGCTCCTGTGGAAGGCACTCCCAGGCTGGACCAGGGAGAGTGTGAGAAATCCTGCCCTAGCTGAGGAAGGAGTGGCAGCAGCAATGTGTGATGAACTGACCACAACCCCCGCTCCCCATCCCCTTGTGCCACTGCTGGGGGGAGTCGAGCCAGGGAAGAAGGGAGGGGTGGGGGTGTTGTGTTAAGGGTGTGAGAGGTTTGCCAGCCAGAGCCCAGGGCCTTCACCGGGCAGTTTGGCAAAGTCAGAAGGGATGTCTGACACGTGTGTGTGTCTGTCCCGGAGCCTGGCTGCGGGGCTTGTGCTGAGGTGGTTATTACCTCTTTCAGAGCCTGGTTAAGCACTGGTGCTGAGACAGCTTAGGAGTTAAAACATAGAGGTTTGACTTGTTAAAGCGACAGAGAGGTTTGGAATTGCCGTTGCTAAAGGCACTGACTGCAGAAGGATAATTGAGCTCAAGTTACTAATTCCCAGGTAACGTTGGAGGCGCAGGCCTCGGTTACAGCGCTGGTAGGGAAGAGAAGTAGAAGGGGTACTGGGTATGGAAGGTGCAGCTCTGACCAAGAATCTGTCCCTGTCTTGGGTGGAGGAAGAGGAGCACAGCCCATCAACCATCTCTGGTAGACTTTTCAGTCTCTCCCCCGCCCAGAGATGCATTCCCTGTGTGGTTTTTATAACCTAATTCTGTCTGTCCCTGTCTTCCAGGTGGCATTTAGCGTGAGTTGGGTGGAGAGCTAAGTAACATAGTCATGTATGTTTAGCATGTACTCCATTATGCTCATTACCAGACTTATGGGTGTAAACTTTAATATTAATTTTGCTGTTAATTAGGCAAAGGTCTCCACTTGGACACTGTGGCCTTCAAAAATTATTTAAGAGTTGTTTGCTCCTGTTGGCTTAGCAGAAACAGGGCTGTCTTATCTTCACAAGACTCCCTCCTTCAGCCATTTGGCTGCCAGCTTAGTGGATCTCCGGCCCCAGAGAGAGCACAAGAATCTTATGGCCATAAACATCTCAAGCTTTTTTCATCAGCGCACTAAGTTAGCTGTATTCCTGTTTCATGGCAAGCTAGGCTGTTATCCCACAGGGGCCAAGATGTTTTTAAGATTTAGTTTTTATTTCTGTCATTACTCTACTCTGATTTGATTGTTAATAAATTAATTTTTCCCCAAGTCAAGTCTGTTTTGCCCATGACTGTAATTGGTGATTGATCTTTGTCCATATTTTAACCGATGAGCCTTTCATTATTTGTTTCTCTCCCCTCTATAGCTGAGGAGGGGAATGGTAGTGCAGCTTTGGTGGATACTGGGTGTCCACCCAGGGTCAACCCACCACAAAGTCTTGGAATGACTGTTTCTATTTATATTGTTTTATGGATTTCACAAGAGATTTTTGAAGATCAAGCTCTTACCTGTTTGGATTTTTCCTGAATGTACAAAAATATTTTTAATATGCTGTCTGTGTTGTCTTGGTAATTCTTTTCTTTTTGATTATTTTTATTTTTTTTTTAATTAGCTACAACTAAGACATCTTTACTTAGAAAGACACAGCTAAAAGGCCTGTCAGCCAGCAGTGAAGAAAACCTAGTTATTTCTGAGTCCATGTAGTATGGGTCTCTTGAAAAGTGTGAGTTTTAGAGCTCACACAGGGTAATAGAAACAAGCATTGTCTGCTCTGGTTCCTGCACTACTTTCTGACTGCAAAGAAGGATGGATATCTCCTTTTTCCCCACCTTTATCCTCCTGTTTTCGCTGGGATTCTTCTTTCTAGGGAATAATAAACAGCATTGTGTGTATGATTTCCAACCCAAGATAAGTTTGTACGTTTATTGGCAGTTTCACTTCAAGCCCACAAATCTGTGCAGTAGTGGGAAAGTGAAATAGTTTTGCTCCGTATCTTGGCAGTGCTGTCATCAGTTTTCTGTCTTGGGGAACTTGTTCTGGGATTCACTTCTGACACATGCTTTTTAATAGGCACATAATTCATAGCAGTTGTAGACAGAGCCTTGGAATGATGAGCTGTGGTGTAAGCAAATGCTCTTGCTAGTAGAACTGCAACAGTATATTTAAGAGTTGTGAATTGTCCCATTCAGTTCAGATAGAATCCTGTGAATTTATTAGAACTCTAACGTTATCTTGCCAAGATGCTACAGAATTTACATTTTTACCTTAGTCTATTTTCTTTTCTCCTTCCCTCTCCTCTCCTTCTCTCTCCTTCGTTGAGACTTGATAACAGTCATTTAATTTTACTTTGCAATGGAGGTGTACTACACATGCCTCTGTATCTCTACTACAGCAGGCTGGTAGGGAGCAGGCTGGTTTGATGCTGATTTGCTGTAACTAAATACACCTCTGAGGACCCTCCAGGTGGCATTAGGTCCCGGGACCAGTTTTTCTTTTCTTGCTGACCTTTTTATATCTTTAAATTGTCTATGTGCAGTTTGCTCTCTATCGGTTACATTTGACAAGCAGCATTTTAGGGGTCTCATAATTCAGGGTCTGGTTTACTGGTTGACCTTTATTTTTTTTTTTTAAATCTTTTCATCCAGTGACATGACTGCAGGCTGTAAGCTTACTGTAAAATCACTAGCTTATTCATAATATTGGTCTGTACAATGTGAGAATTGGAGAAGCATGTTTTATGTAATATGTATAGCTCTGTAGGCAGAGGGGTTTATTATTATTATTATTTTTGTTTGTGGTTTTTTTATTTGTTTTGTTGGTTTGGTGGGGGGTTTTTTGTGGGTTGTTTTTTTTTTTTATTATTTGTTTTGGGTTTTTTAATTTGCACAGCTCCAAGAAAAACGGGACCAGTGGCTTGAGATTTCCAGACTATATTGCAATTAATATTAATGGCTTGTCTCTGTTCTCATGTATATAGTGCTTTGAGAAAGACATTAATCCACATGTGAGTAATTTCCACCCCCTATAGTGTTTTGGAAATTTTGGGGTTCCCTATTCCCTTCTACTTTCAGGTTTCTTTTGAGCAGTAAGGCTGTTATTTGTCAGCATCGATTTTACACATGCTCACCCTTCTTGTCTTCACTTCTTGTTTGGGGGTGTGGTGTTTTGGTTTTTTTTTGTTGTGGTGACTGCGCTTTCGAGAAGAATACACAATTTCCTCATACTCTTCAGTCTCCCATTGTGCTAATAGTGGCACAGAGTGAGCTGATGCTGTTACTCAGATAATCATTGCATCAAGTAGGTGTATAGCGTTTGAATGCTTTCAAGCCTTATGTACAGAAGTGCAAATTTGAATCTAGAAGCACAGCAACAGTTATGGAAAATTAATGACTAGCATGAGGAAAAAAAAATAACAAAACTGAGTGCTTTTCAGAGTGGTTGCATGTTTGTTTTAAGGAAGCAAAGGGATTAAAACTCTTATCTGCTTAAAGCCTTACAAGCAGAGTTTAGAGACTGCTTATAAAGCTTTAAACAGCAAGTTTGCTAGTTCTGTTGTAACCCCCTGATAACTTGTTCATTGCAATTGATTTGGAAGTGTGTGTTACTGAGCTTGTTTACCAACTTTTTTCCACTTTATGTTCTCAGCTGCTTAGTAGAAGTGAATAAATCAAGCTATAAGTGAAATTTGTGTGTATGATTGTCAAAAACATTCTGTGACTGAGCTAATACTGTGTACTTCTAAGAATTTCCCTTTCAATATATTCAATATAAGTGAGATTTGGAGCCTTTTTGAAATCATTAAATGCTAAAAACTACATTAAATGCAATTAAACAACTGTAAATTTAAGAGGATCTTGAATCTTATGTAGAAGTTCTGCGTAGGTAAGCATCTTACTGGGAGGTCCCAAGTTCTACCTATTAAATCCTTTTCCTGAGGGTGGTTAACTTCCTTTGCATGCAGGTATTTGAGCTGAGCTAAAAGTAGCAATACAGGTAGAATAAGATGCATAGTAGGTTCATTTATTAAGTCTTAGTTCAAAGAGTCTGAATCAAAAAAAAAAAAAAGTCAGTGATCTAGAAGGAAATGGTGATTTCAAGGGTTTGATAAAGGTTTTGAGAGAAAAGATCATACAAGTTAGAGTACTGAGCAATTGGTTTTCATATTCATACAGTCTAACATGATAAGACAAGGGGCAAAGGCTGCAAACACTTGTTACAGTTTGTGAGGATACAATTTGAAGTTCTTAGGTAATTCAGAAAGACTTTTTCAGTCCATGCCAAATAATTGGTTTCATATATACTTACATTACTGTGTTGTGGTTCACATAACTACTGAAGTCCTAGCTTAGATGAAGTTAAGAGAGATTTTATACTTGCTGCTAGACTACTCTGATTTTTTTTTTATTATTTTTTTTTCTTTTTAATTTGTGATAACACTAAGGATATTGGAAAAATGTGAGAGGGAGACAACAAACCACAATCATGTAAGGAAGTGGTAGACCAGGTGGCTAAGCAAAGAATGGGGTGATGTAGACAATAGAAGTGCTGAAAACAATAAGGGCTGAAGAGGGCCCATCCCATGTGTATGCACCCAGATTGTGAAGTGCATTACGGGGAAAGCTTTCATGCTCTGAGAAATCAACCTGACTAGGTGCCCACCTGAAGGGCCTGTATATTAATGCATGCACTGTGGAGAAAAGCAGGGCCAATTGGAATTCTCTTGTAGCTTCAGGGCTAGGATCTCACTGGGACCAAAGGGGTGAGCTGGAGTTGGCTATCTCACAGGACTAGGGTGCTGCTGTGGATTGGAGCAGGCTCTTCAGCAGGGGCAGGCTGACATGGCAAGGAGTATGAGTTGCCCTTTCTGTGAGAGCATGGCAGGAATGCAGGGAGCCCTGCCTGGGGACAGGTGATGAGCCAACTGAGAGCTCCTGGGTGAGGGATAAAAAGCAAATCAAGGTGGGTGGCAAGGGCGTGAGTGCCTGCTACAGGCTGCCTGATTAAGAAGTAGATGAGGCTTTCTGCAGGCAACTGGAAGAAATCTCACCTGGTCCTTCTGGTGGACTTGAAACCACTGTGGTATCTGCTAGAGGGGGGAACACAGCAGCATGCAAGCAATCCAGGAAGTTTCTACAGTAGTGCACTGATGATGTCTTCCTGGTAGAGGTCACTGGGGAGCTGACAACAAAAGGTGCTTTGCTGGGTCTGGTAGTTATAACAAGTGAAGAACTGTTTGTGAATGTGGAGATCAAGGGCAGTCTTGACTGTAGTGGCCATGGACTTCAGAGGAACAGATTTTGACCTGTTCAGGGACCTGCTTGAAAGAATCCTGTGGGATATGGTTTAGAGGGGAAGTCCAGGAAGGCTGGCTGTCTTTTAAGGATCACATCTTCCAGACTGAAGATTGGTCCATCCTGATGTGTAGAAAGGCAAGCAAAGGTGACAGGACGCCTGTGTGGATGAGCAAGGATCTCCTGACAAGACTCAAAATACTGGCCCTGCAGCAGTCTGGCTGTTAGATAAGGCAGATGTGTACTACAGAATCTCAGCATGGAACTTCCATCCATAAATAGAAATGGTGCAGGCTGGACCATTGGTCTTCTTATGCAAGACGCAAAAAAATACAAGTATTAACAAGCCTTCCTCATCTCCTTGGTCAAATAGACACATCCCTGCAACTATCCCTCTTATGACAAAGATTTTAGGAGTAGAATCTGGCCATATCTTGAAGTAACTAAGCAAGACTATACAAGGGAGCAGTCCTTGGTTGAATGTTGAGGTTAAATGTTCCTGTAATGCTGATTGCTCAGCCTCTGTGTCTTTGAAGGACTGAAGAGAAATCTGAAATCTTCAGTTAGAATCACAGAATGGTTAGGGTTGGAAGGGACCTCTGAAGGTCATCTAGTCCAACCCCCTGCAGTAAGCAGGTACTTCTCGGAGGCAAGAGGGACTTAACGTAGTAGAAGTACTTGTTTAAAATGAGTATGCAGTGACACACAGTTTGCTTGACAACCTTAGTTGGAGGCTTGGAAGTTTATGCCAAAAATGATAAGGGCAAAGGTACAGGAGAAATTTGTCTCGCCCACATCTCTGCGTTCATGGCTGCAACTGTTGAAGAGTTGGGAAGAAAGAAAAGTCATGCCCACCTGAGAAAAAGTAGAGGCATGGCAGGTGGTAACTCAGAATTACCTACCAAGGTACTTCAGAAATCAAATACATACTAAAGTTTGAAATTATTTTGATTTCACATGTCTGGAGCACCCCCTGCAAAACAGTATGCTGGGTTAAAATGTCATTAGTGCTCCAAAGTAGCATTTTTGCTGGCTCTAAAGATATTCTATAGAGAAGCAACCTGTGTTTGTGATCTGTAGAAAGATCTATTCTCTCAGTGTGTCTAAATACAGACAGCTTTCTTTTTACTGTTTCAAAAACTAGGGCTATAGTTGTATCTGGTTGTGTTATGTGTCTTGTCTGAAATGATACAAATAATACAGGAAGCTAGGAACTGCTGGGAATAGCTGCCTGTCAGCCAGAAACAGCTGCTTTTTCAGTCAACAAAAAGCAACCCTGGGAAAGTTGCCTGGATTGCAGGATATTGCTACAAATGAGATGGGTGTATAACTGTAAAGTAACTGCAGGTATTCTGTTCCCCTCCTTCTTCCAGATACCAGTTTTAATCTGAACTGATGTAAGAAGTTAAATTTAGTTACTTTTTCAAGTAGGGAAGTGATTTTATTATTATTATTTTTTTAAATAGCAAAGACATAAGGAAAGAAGGGGAAATAAATTGTTCTTCAGCATTAATATAATGTAAACAGGCTAGTCAATATTTATTAAAAAAAAGGGGGGGGGGAGAAATAAGAAAGTTTCTGAATCCTTTTATGCACTCCAATAACTACAGGATGTATCCGAGTTCCTTTTGACAGTGTTCCCTGGGTCATTTGCCTGTCTCTGCAGGAGGACACTTCTGCTTCACATGTAGAGGCTGTGTTGGTGGGATCTTCCCAAGCTGAGTACTGGTGTCCTGGGACTGGGCTGAGCAAAACAGTAGCTAAATTGAGCCATGGCAGCATGAGGTTTTTATAGGAACGTGAATGTGGACTAGAGAGTGTACTAAATAAGGAAAATGTAATAAAAAGTTGTAATGCTGAAAATGGTATCAGTAGCCTCTAAATATTTTTAAAGGCTTTTGGTGGTTAGATGCTTACGGTCACCGACTACTTACCAGTCTTAAAAATCTGACTGTTGGTCCCTGTACTTGGGATAGCTTTTATATAAAAGGTGGATGGTAGCATTGCCCTGCATTCTGACTTCTTCAAAGGGTAACTACTAGATAAACTTGTGCAGAGGCACTGTAAGTAGATGGAAGAGGACAATCCCAGGTGACACTTTAAAGCCATAGTGTCCCATTTTAACTTCGTGCGGCACCTGCGTGTGTCCAGTAGCAGATCAGTGCTCCAGAAGTTAAAACCAGCACCCAGCTTTGTATTGCTTTGGAACCTAAGTGAATGAATGAAATGTTTATAGCAAATATTCTCCCGCAGTGTCTCTATAGCATTCAAATGTCATTTTGTTGAGTGAGGTGCAGACTTCCAGAGACGTGCAGGAATACAACAAGAAACGAAAGGCTGGGTTCTGAAGTTTTTTGCTAGGGCTGTGAATTTGTTGTACCCAGGCAAACAGCTGTGGCAGTGATGTGGGAATGCTGGCAAAATGTGAGCTAACTGTGAATAGGTGGGTGATGCCTCCGGACTTTGTTGAGAGAGAGTGGTCGTTTCAGTGTTTGTTAATGTGAACATCAAAGCAGATTTATAGTACTTGGACTTAATAATGGAATAGCTGTTCATACAGGCTCTTTACCTTACTATTTCTCTGGTAGGGCACAAAGATCAGGCTAGGAAGATAAGGAACATAAGCAGGTATAATGCTGAATGCCAAACACGACGCCAATTTGTAAAATTAATTGTAATGTTTAATGTAAATTTTAATTTTGATGTATTGCAACAGCTGCTTAAGTTGTGCTGGAGGTTTGGAAAAAATGTCTTGCTGAAGAGTGTAAATCCAGCTTGCTGTAGGATTTGTAATCTGTATCATAAATGCATCATGCTTTGAATATACTGTTGAGAATGAGTGTAATCTTATGTTGTGTTTGAAATGTGGTGTGGAAAACAGTTACAAGTTGGGAGGGGGGTGTTGTGTGAAATAATTAGTGGTGTATGCCACTAGTTCTGTTTTTCAGTTCATTGTGTTAGTTAACTGTAACATCAAAACAGCTAATGGTATGGTTGAAATGATTTCTGCCTTTCTTCTAGGGATCAGATGATTGCCTTGTAAAAATCTGGGCAACAGATGATGGAAGGTTGTTGGCTACCCTGAGAGGGCATGCAGCTGAAATATCTGACATGGCAGTGAACTATGAAAACACCATGATAGCTGCTGGAAGCTGTGATAAAATGATCAGAGTTTGGTGCCTTCGAACTTGTGCACCCTTAGCAGTTCTGCAGGGCCACAGTGCATCTATAACATCATTGCAGGTAAGTTTTTGCTTTGCCAACTCACCTGAGAAATACACTGCATCATTTGACTGCAAAAGGAACCACTCGGGAATGTTCTATGTGATAAAAGCACGTGCCTGACAACTAAGCTGTGAAGTGAGAAGGAATTTTCACGGTACACACTGTGAAATAACACATACATTATCAAAATGCCTGACCCTTGAAAAGTAATCCTTGTTCAAAACAAGTGCTTGACAGGTGGGCAGTTGTGTTTGGAGGTATCATTCCTTTGCAGACTGGGATCCTGACTGCAGGAGTAAGAACTGCAGGCATACCGGAATACTTTGCTTTATTTCTGTTTAGAGAGTTTCAACTTGGCTTATGGGGAGGGAGAGCCCGGAGTGCTTTGAGAAGTAGCCCAGAAGGGTTATTCTGAAGGAGTACAGTGACTCTGAGCAGCATGTTATTTTGGTGTTCATTGCAGTTTATTTTCCTTAAGGATGGTTTGATACTTGATTTTATTTTATTTTTTAAAGACTTTTTTTTTGGGGTGAGAAGTAAATGATTTGAGGAACATCAGGAACAGAATAACAGGAGACCTTTTCTTTTTTTCTTCCTCCCCTCCCCCTAGTTCTCTCCACTGTGCAGTGGCTCAAAGAGATACTTATCTTCAACCGGGGCAGATGGAACAATATGCTTTTGGCTGTGGGATGCTGGCACCCTTAAAATAAAGTTAGTTGCTATTTTATTTGTTGCTATTTCTTTTTTTATTATTATTTCTTTTTTTTTCGTATTATATTTTTTTGTAATTAAGAATGATGTACAAATGTTGGAGAAAAAATTGACTGAAAACTTGTCACTGGCTGGTTCACTGTGCGATTGCTGGGTATGTTACAGTTCTGATGTAGCTGTAGCTTGCTTGCTTATATTTTAAGGACTAAGTTGGTAATAAAATGTTTTGTGGAGTGAAGCAAGTAACTGTATACCAGTTTTGCTGTATCTGTTATTTTAGTAAAAAAGTAAAATGATTTAAAAATACATTTTTTGTTAATATCAATGTTTGCACTTTTTGGTTCTGTTCTCGTTGCTTAATCCCAAATGAAATGGAAACTATGTTGGTAAAATGATGACAATCTAGACTTGAAAATCCAGGGTTTTTGGGAGTTGGTAATGTCCTAGTATAAATGAGGGTGGGGTGTTTTTGATGTTTGTTCTTTCCTTTCCTGTATTACCTCTTCATAGTTGCTCCTTACTGTAGCATGGCAGGAAGCAGAATTCTTGGGCAGCTGTGTATTGGTGGCTGAACTTGAGGGTGAAGTTTCTGCCTTCAAAGTGTAACATACTAAAAGTGTGGTCAGGACTTTCAAATAGAGACAGCTTTTTAAAAATTAACTTGTTCAGTGTCTTTCAAATGCTTTTTACTCCTCCTTCTCCTTGATGACAAAACACCTGTAGATTAAAATTGGAAATAGTTGTTTTAGTAATCGTTAGTGATTTAGCTTTGGGGATGGGATGTGTTCTTGACGATGCATTCTCCTGGCAGGTAGGTTCCATTTTCTTGTAGTTTTGGCAGTTGCTGTTAGAATCTCTTTCTTGCAGTGTGCTGAGGTTATACAGGGCTTGAAGAGGTGTTTGCCAGATACTTCTGTAGTTGTCTGGACCTTAACTATTTTGATGTTCTTTGCTCATTTTGTCTCTTTTTTGGTGCTGTAATAAAGCTGCTTCTCGGGCTGTAAATCCTCTGCTGCCTGGTGTGTGTTGTAGTCAAAGTCAGAGTCTCCTTACTGAGAAGTGGAGGAGATGGCTTGCATGCTTATTTTTAATGTGCAAAGGAGAGGAGTTGCCCCACGTTATTTTTCTTAAGGTTTCTTAAGTCTGAACTTTTGTTGACAAGATGAAATCTTCATCTTCCTGATATGTAAATCTTTTGACCCCATGTGTTGCGCGCGCTCTCTCTTACTTTTTTTCCTTTACTTAGGAAAAGGAGAAAAAATGAAAGTTTACATTTATGGAATGGAATTTTGAAAGAAATTATGTCATTAAAGAGTAGTAGAATCCATGATACTTAAGTGAATTACACTATATGAGGTGGGAGGTGAATGTTTAGAAATGATGAATGTTTAGAAATCATGAAGGTTTGAATGAATCATGAGAGTTGGATAGGATTTGTCTTGACGTAAAACTTAGGGAGTGAGAAAACGTGCATCAGTTACAGTAGGGGATGCTGAACTAGTTCCTTTCCGTGGTGATATGCAAATGTAGAATAAAAAATTTCAGGGAGATGCACTTAACAAATTAATAAAGGAATAAAAGATTTTTTGAGTAATATTTCCATGTATAAGTAGTTGCAACAGATGTGGTCAGACAGCGGCATAGAGAAAGCAGACTATTTCAGCTGTCTCGTGCAGCACAGCAAGGAAGTGGTCTGGTAACCAGAGTCATGCCAGCGATTCATGTTGCTTAACAACAGAGTGCAGAGTAAATTTTGGGACTGGAATTTGTACCATCCTTACCCTTCTGTTCTGGAAGTATTTTATATGTTGTGTTTGCAAAGACAGAGGAACCCTTAAAGCTGCATTTATTCTGTCTGGAGAAAGATGAATACATAAAGATGAGACATGTACAGTCATGAGTGTCTTGAGGAGGACATATAATGAGTAATTGCTTGTTGGCCCTTTTTGTACTAGAGGGTATCAAGTGAACGTAGCCAATTCCAAATTGGAGGGAGGTGGTTCTTTACAAAATATGCAGTGAAGTTACAGTGAAGTTTTTTTATGCTTTATATGAAGATATTAAAAGACATGACTGTGTGCTTTTTCTGCTCTTATACATCCAGGTGTGGCTAGTTTGGATGCAGGGCACTGGTCTTAGCTCTTTGTTTGAACTTAGTAGGGCTGTTACATATTTTAAGTAATTGATGCTTTGTATCCAAGCTAAAACTTGATAAAAACGTGGTGAAGTCTAAGTAAGAAACAGATAAGTAATTTGGGAGTAAAGCATAACTATGTCATGATATAACATAGTTGGACACCCAGAAAAGTCTTAAGGTAGCTCTTCCTGAATTGAACAGTATACTAGCTCAGGGGAATTCGTTAGTTACAGAAAGCTTTATTTAATGTAACTGTAAACTTCTCCAACTGTGGATGTCATGCTTACTGCAGTAAACCAAAATAAATGTTACTGGGAAACTTAAGAGTCCAGTGTAAATTTCCACAAGGAGGCTGCATTGTATGGACGGTGTATCTCAGTAGTGGGTGTCTGTTGTCTTCACAGTTTCAGTGAGGTGATTGTGCTTCCTAACACCTCTGGATCTGGATTTGCTTCCAGAACTGCGGAAACATGGCAGGTTCCCTCCACATCCACTCAGTAGTGTGCTGGGGGAAGATGAGTGCCAGGGATATAAAAGCATCAGAGGAATGAAAGATTCCTGTTCTTTTTTTTATTTTTTTTATAAGGCCTTTTGTGAGGCTATTTTTTAAAAGACATGATCTGTAGGCCATCTGGAAGAGAGAATAATTAGTGGTATAGGAATTTTGTCCTTCTTTTTCTCTCTATATGGAAAAATAGAAGTTTGCTTCTGTTCAGTGTCTCTAAAAAGGAGGAAAGCTGGCAGAGAAAATAAGCTCTCTTACCTGAGTTACTCAGGCTCTGAGCTTGCCTCCCTGTATCACTGTTCCAACACCACTAGCACCCCAGAAAGAACTGGGAACTTCAGAGCAAGACCCAAAGATCTGAGTAGTACAAGTGAAGGGTGCTATCTCATGCTAAAGTCAAAACTTGCTTTCATGCTTCTCCTGAGCCTGACTGCAGCCTGTTCCTCAAGAATACAATTGCTGGACGTGATGCAAGTGTGTTACTAAATTGTCCAGTACTTTAAATGGGGACTGGTAGTGAAGTCTTGAAATTTCAGTTGCTTAAAAGAAAAAGTAAAATACACACACCCTACCCCCTGCTTTTTATAGTCAGCACTACTTGAATCATCTGGTGGTACGTTAAGATGATGAGCTGTTGGGCAGCCTCATGATGATCATGTGGTTGATTGTAATTCCAAGATGATTGACAGCACCAGCAGTACTTTGCTGAATTTTTTAAAGGAAATTTGGGAAAGGTGTTGTTTTGATACACTAATGTGTTCAGTGTGCTTTCAAAAGTAATCATTTTGGTTAACTGCACTGAAAACTGTTTCAGTGGAACGTAGCTTGAATGGTTAAATCTACTGGATCAGCTCTCTGTCTTTAACTGAAAACTGAACTTAGTCCTTCCTGAAGATTCCCTTTGAAGGGAATCTTTCTCTGTCAGCTTCTTCAGGAGATGACGAAAATTTTTCTTTATTCCCCACTTACAAAATAAAATCAAAATACTATGGAGCAATTTTTTTAAATCTCAACAGATCATGAAATACTGGAAAGCTCACTATGTTGAAAACTGGATTTGGACATCCTTTAAGCTTTTTATAGTGCCCTGTCCCAGTTCTGGTTTTTTATTGGGTTTTTTACTCCTGTACATGTTTATTTTATTTCATTCTTGGATTGCAAAAATCCTTGTATTCAGCTTTGCCAGCAGCTCTGCTGCAGTATTAAGAGTAGCTCTTAAATTAGAGGCTTCCCATGTTGTCCCCTAAGTTTTTGATAACCTTATTAATTGAGGCGTGTTCAATATCTAGGTCACACATGTGACCCAGACAGGTGATGCTTGGTGACAGAGTTCTGTTTTGATAAGCTGCAAAAGGACAGGTTACAGTAGATTTGGTGCCCTAGGTGCCAACATGGGCATTGGCACAGCTGACCACAAAATTATCATGTTAAAGGAGGGTGATCAGCCTTGTTCACATGCTTCTGTGACTAGTGTGGATGCATCTTCAGTATTACAGAGCCTCCTGTGTGCCCCTCTTCTCTCAGTGAAGAGATGTCTAACCAGGCAGTTACTGTGTATACCTAAAAGCAGTAGCATTCCCAGTAGATTCATTTCGTTTCCAAGCAGAGAAATGGTAAAGTTGGTTGTTGCTGCTGGTAAAGTAGTCAAGGAATGTGGCTTTAGGCCATCAAGACTTTCCCAGTATTTAGTCTCCTGTTACTCTTCTGGATGGTGATACAAAACAGAAGACTTGGATCCTGTATCAGTTGACAGGAGGGAGAAGAGAGAAAGTCAGCCTGGGGTCATTAGAAATTGCCAAATGATCTGCCTCAGGTTTAATGGAGAGTTATTACAACCGGTCAGTGCATCAAAGTTAAATTAGCTGCACTGCAAATTTTTGCATATGTATCTTCTCTGAGAAGGATGATGAGTTTCCTTGTTATTCTTCTGCCACCTGTTTGGATCACAATTTCTCAGTGTTCGTCTGTTATCAGCAGACCGTATGAACAAGGCAGCAGAACTGTCTCTCAGATTTGGAGCTTATTATACTGCCTTTCTTGTTTGCTATTTTTTCTCCCCATAATTTTAAAAAGAGGGAAAAAAACTTAAGAAAAGCACACGCTGATGATTCTGATGCTCCTGTTTTGGACAAGACATTGACATCAATTGTCATCAGTATTGTGTGGATACTTCCCATCTTCTGTCTTAAGCAGAAGGCCCTTAATGTTAAAGGGGCTGATGGTATTGGAATTCAGATATGCTGGACCTTTTTTGTTAGCTTGTGAACAAAAATTTACTTTGGAGAGGTTATACTGCACATCTGCTTCCTGGGAATAAGTCTTGCTTGAGCCGCTAACAGTCCAGAGTGAGGTTGGTCTGCAGTGCTTGGATTAGGTAATCATTGCTGTGTTTTGATGGAGCTGAGACACTTACATGAGTGAGTGTGTCCCTTAAAGGCACATAGACCAAATTGCTGCTGTGTTTGCTGTTCTGAGTGCAGGTTATTTATTATTTTTTTTTGGCCACAGCCCCTCTCATTTCTGGACTCACGTTAAACTTAATACAGGTCTCCTCTAGGAGGAAGGTGGTTTACCAGGACTTCTCTGGACCTCTCTATAAAATGTTTGAGAAGGTGTCTTAGTGCCTTCCATCCACTTAATAATTGGAATGAGAATATTTGTAAAGTGAAGCAATTAGTTTGGCTTCTGTATGTTGCAAGAAATGATGCTTTTGTCCCCTTCCTTTCTTTCCCAAAATACTGATTGCCCAGCTCATTTTGCAGAGAACACAGTCTGCCGCTCTATTGTAAAAGAGTGACATAATCTTTTGTCTCCTAATGCCTAAAATAACACACATTAGAGTGGCTTAAATTGGAGAATTTAACTTGGTCATCCAAACTAGAACATAAGTGCATAATTGCTCTATTTTGCAGCTGTCCTAACTCCAAAGGCAGAGTTCACAAACCACAGTGGAAGAAAACAGCAGCCTATTTATCTGTTTACGCTTGCTCCAAATTATGTAAGCTGCATATTGAATCATCTGATAGTTCTTTTTATGTTAGTATCTCAGTTAAGAAGGGTTTCGACTGTTTTGTAGAATAGATTTTTGTCTTGTTTAATGTGTCTTGTGAAGTTTCCTTGTCATGAGTCTGCAGGGAGTTACCTTTTAAAGCTCTTAGAGGAAAGTTCACAGAAACAGCCTATACTAAGTGGAAAGTTTTATTCCTGGTGTTTGTGACTTCATTTTATGCATAGGCACCACTAAGGTTTAATGCTGACTGCTTTGTTTGTGATTGCAGTAGCTGATAAGTGGAGAAAGGTCTCTTATGCATCTGCCTTCAGCTGAAATGAATTGCATGGACCATTTTGCTTTTAAGAGAAAAATTTGGATAAGTTATGAATATGCATTCTTTTAGGTTAAAACAAATCTCTAGTGATGACACTTGTGGGTGTAATGCTGCTGTTCTCTAGTAAGTTTATTCTTTGAGTGAAGATTGCAGATGGCATACTGTGCAAGACCACCTACTGACTTGAGGTTGCTGCAGTACGTGAGCACAATCAAAGTAATGCTTGAAGAACCAGGTCTGATTTGGTTTGGATTTGGCACTTTCAGAGTGCTTGCACTGTCCTGACATTCTTAGGGCACTATTTGAAACTAACCCACAGAGAATATCTGTCCTCTAAAGAAAGTGGTATATTCTGATAGCGTGAAAAACTCCCAAGTTTGTAAAAATTAGTTTTGCATCCTTTTCTATAAAGCGCAGCAAGCTCTGTTTCTTTCTTGCAAAAGCAGCTGTATGCTGCAGAGACTGGACTTCCAGTACACCCAGTGGTTTCAAAGTGAACATCACAGGCAGCTGACTCTAGTGTCTTCCATTCTGCTTTGCAGGTGACTTATGGAGAGTGTTTTGTACAGCGATACTAGAGGGGAGAGGGGAACAGGATTTAAGTTGTGATACAACCCTCCTTGATAAATGCATTACTTAGTCCATCTGGATTTTCATAGTTTCCTAAAGATCAGATCATGAAACATAGTCACACAAAATTGTTTATAGATGGGCAGCCATCTGTTCCTTCATATTTAATTTTGTTCTTCTGTGCTTTATTTCAAAGTTACTAATTTATTTTTCGAAGCCATAGTAAGAAATTATTTAACTGTTTGTTTATTTGTAGTCCAAGGCCAACAAAGTTTACAGAACGCCCTCGACCTGGAGTCCAAATGATCTGTTCTTCTTTTAGTGCTGGTAAAAGACTGTTTTGTTTTGTTTCGTTTTTCTTCCCTGTATCAATACAAGTAGTAATTTGGAGAGTAAAATGAAACATAATGCAGTTACTGTAGCATTTTTCCTGTTAATAAAATGGAATTGAGTTAAAGTAGCTATTAGAAAAATGCAAGTATTTAAAGTAGACTTTCAGAATCTCTGCATTAATTCCTGGTGGTATGGAAATTCTGAAAAGCATTTAAATATAAAATGTTGAAAATAAGTCTCTTGTGACTGCAAGTCTTTTAAAACGTTATGTATACCTTTTTCTCAGGGTGATTCAGAGAGACAGCTTTATCTGAGGTGGCATTTATAGGGATTGGGACAAGCAGGTCTTGATTACTAGGTTCTCATGGTCTGAATTTCATTGGTTCCAGAGTTGGCGATTGAAGAATGCAACAGAAATAATTGCATAAAATATCAAAATGACAGAAACTTACTTTCAGAAAGCATACTGGAGCTCTAGCTCCATTCAGTTTTTGCTAAGATTGAGACTTCTAAGGGCTTAGTTGCAAACAAATTACTGTAGTTAGGTAATCTTTCAGTTATGTCTGCAGATACATATTTATCTGACAGCAAATGTGAAGTAATTCAGCTCCAGCTAAACTTTTGAATTTTTAAAGCTTGTTTTTACTTAAAGGTCAATTACAGGCATAGCTGAAATGAGATACAGCTAAAATTTAAGGAATCAGTTATAAGTATTTTATATTACAGCTGTTTGAAAATATTGTAATAATATTAGATTGCCCTTTTTTCTTAAGATTTATCTGTTTCTTTTTCTCAGGTGGAATGTTTTTGGCCACTGGGAGTACAGATCACATCATTAGGGTTTATTTCTTTGGATCAGGTCAGCCAGAGAAGATATCAGAGTTGGAGTTTCATACTGTAAATACTTTTTTAAAATTACATATGTATTTGATTAAAGCAATACTATGGATAAACTTGGATAATTTGGAATCATATTTGATTTTCCTTTTCCGCTCTTTTCTTACATAGGACAAAGTTGACAGCATTCAGTTTTCTAATAGTAGTAGCAGGTAAGCACATGATTAATTTATTCAGAGATAGTTTTTTGACCTGGTGGACATTTGTAAATACCAGTTTCTGGAATTAGTTATAAAACCCAATAAATTACTTCATGTTTTGAGGTTAACGCAGTAAAATAATTGATAATTATTGGATTCTCACTGTTTCATTTTAATAATACACTTTCTTCAATTCTATAGATTTTTTCATTGTAATGAATGATTAAAGTATTTTGAATTTGCCAAAATTAAAGAGTATGAAAATACTTGAAATTTCTACTTCAAAAATGCATGTGTATATATATTCACATATAAAATGTACATGCATTTTTTAGAGATATTTAAATATTTTAACCTTTTTTCATGTAAGTGCATGCCAGATATAAATAAGCTATCAAACTAGATATAACAGTATTTTGTTTTTTAATGTTTCACTTTAAGTTCTGGATTTTGGGTGTTGAAGGATTCTAAAGAAAACAGTTTGGTTTATTATGAAGTTTCTGGCAATTCACTTTATGTTCTAGTGTACACTTTTATTCTGATACAAATAGTTGTAAACCAAGCTTTGTTGTGCTCCAAAATCATACCTGTAATTCTGCTTGAAGGGCTCCTTTGGCCCTTCAGCTATTTTTACACCTTAAATTTCTTCCTTAGCTTTACTTGTCATGTTAGGATCTGTTTCTTAGAATGCTCATTGGATTATGATGTCCCTGTGCCAGAGCAATGTCATAACTTAGTGAAGTGCAGCAAAGGTCAAAATAAAGTTAGTTTTGAAGGGGCTCATGACAGGGAAGCAGGTTCCACTTTTTGCAGGCCTTCCAATTTTTTTACTGGTATGGGAAGATTTTTCACCTCAAACAAGTTGTACAGCATTCTTAACACTGTTTGGACCTTACATACAGCTTCCTTTTTTTTGAGTTCTAAATTCTGGAACTTCAAGTTTGAAGTGTCTTTTCTGTACCAACCTGCCTTTGATCTCCAACTAACTTCCCCCACCCCCCCCTTTTGTTAGATTTGTAAGTGGAAGCCGTGACGGAACAGCACGAATCTGGCAATTTAAGCGAAGGGAATGGAAAAGCATTTTGTTAGATATGGCTACTCGCCCGGCAGGGTAAGTGATGTAAAATGTTCTGCTATCAGCTAGATACTTGAAGGCCAGTCATATAATTTGCTGACTTATTGAAGAAAAAAAAAAAGAAAAGAAAACAAACAAACAAAAAAAAGGAGGATAAAGGGGAGGGAGAAGACTGCCTTAAATTATTATTGCTTAAATGCACATTATGCTTTGTCTCGTTCTTGGAAATACAATGAAAACAAATACTTGACTACATATTCAGCTGTGGAAACTAGCTTATCCTCATAATAGCTCCACTAGTATTTTGAGTAAATGAAAAGTATAAATGATACTCAAAACCCATTAAAGGTCAAATTTATATGGCTTTTTATATAGCTATTTATATCTGGAACCAGAAAAACAGGTCAGATCTGTTCTTGAGACTGCATGTTAGTAATACTTAAAGATGTTGTGGAATCTGCGTGCCCAGAAAAGGCATATTTGAGTTCTTTCATAGCACATACTAAAGCACATAAATCACTTGCTCTGTAATGGGTTCTCATTTCTTAAAACAATCTCGGAGTTTACAAGGCTTTGTGGGTACGGGGAACTTCTGTACACTTCTGAACAAGCAACAAAGGAGACTTGAAGGTGGATAATGACCTAGCAGGAATTGTGGCTTATGCCTTTTTATTTTGGCATAGAGATGTTTTCCAACTGCCATACATTAGAAAGATTTATAATGGCTTTAAGGGGTAAACCTTTTCCCCTTAGCAATCATACTTAGTGGGTTGAATGATGCTATTTAACTGAAAAAAAAAATTATTTAAATGATTTCAGGAGTAAGCCTGTGGAAAGAGGTCTGAAAGACCAAGAGAGGAAAGGAAGAGAAGGCTTAGATCAGAGAGTATCTTGTCAGTTATAGGCAGATGCAACAAAACATGAATAGGAAACAGCTGGATAAGTGTATAAAACACTGGAACTTTGAGAATGGACTGAGTTACTCTGTCTGGAAAATGCAGCCCGTCAAAAGTATTAGTTTTAAGTGGTCCCGGGAAGGATAGAAATGGATTCTTCTTTATTTGGGGCGCAAATGCTGAACTTCTTTGGGAAACTGAACTGCACCTTTAGCTGAATTCTGTTTTGTCCTTTTGACTAGAGGGGTAAGTGGAGTTCCAAATTTGATCTTTTCTGCACAAGCACAATTTTATCAAAGAAAATGAAATTGCTGCACTGAAAGGAGAGAGTGAATTCAGCTTACAAAGCCTCCTGGGTTCTGCATTGAATCTGGAAAGGAATTTGGCTATAACTATATTTTCTGTTATCGAGTTGTGCAATATATACTGTTGTGTAATGTAGCGATTACGGAAGATTCTGTACTCTGCCTACGTGGTGGTAACGTGCTACTGTTGCATTTGGTTGATGTTTCCTTTGTGGTTGAAAGTTTAATCGATGACGTCCAAAGGCTAGAGAATTCAGTGATGACTGAGCTTTAAACCACGCTTACTAAATTGTAATTTTGGAGTATTCTGATAGATTATGTTACAGATGGCTAGTGCTTGGTTTTCATAGGGATAAAAATAAAGCACACGCAAGATTAAGTGCCATTAGTACTGATAAAGAAGTGATCTAAGGATGGTGTTATAGCACTAAATATAGCCTGAGAATTTAACTCTCTTAAAGGTGTCAGAATACTTCTCTCCTTATTTATAAGGACCTATTACAGACATTCTCCAGGACAAATTACTGTTCACTGGTTAACTAGTTTGGATTTTTGCTCTTCAAATGTCACAACAAATACTGTAGCTATCAGAATTAATTGGGTTACGTTGTGTATCAAGGCATTTTCTGGAAAAACAGATAGCATATTCTTTAAGATATTACTGGGACTGCTTTGAAACCCTTTGCTGTTTTGTTTTAGACAAAGTTTACAAGGAGTTGAAGATAAAATCACAAAGCTGAAAGTGACCATGGTGGCATGGGACCGCCATGACAACTCTGTTATAACTGCAGTAAATAATATGACGCTGAAAGTTTGGAATTCTTTCACTGGCCAGCTCATTCATATTCTCATGGTAAGGTGTTCCATCTTGATGTATCAATCCTGAATGCAAAAATTCACATATGCGTTATCAAAATTCCTCCAAGTGTTTTTTTGGGGTTTTTTTTGCTGCCTGAAAACTGCCTGAAGAAATGTTTCAGATAATTGAAGTGTAATAGAGATGTCTGTCAGCTGCTTATTAGAAAATAAAGCTTTAAAGTCGCAAATAACCATTGCTGTTTAAGATGCTTGAAACTAATTGTGGACTTCTTTTTCCCTGAAGTGCTATCTTGAAGGAGAGAAGGAAACAGTTATTTCTTTTTACTTTTATTTAATGTGACAAGTAATGTGAAATGGAGAGATTTGCCCTGTTTAAACAGAGACGCTTCTGCAACATAATCATTCCATGACTACAAACATGTAGTCTTTTAGTTAGAATAAATCAAACAACATTTCTGTTGATGTCTGATACTTTTTATTTAACTGAGAAAATATGTAATTCTGGGTAACTAGATGCTTTGCTAGAGATAGAAATATTTCATGCAAAGCTTTAAAATTTGCTATTCATTTTGGAGATGTTATGTATTTGATTCTTCATGGATCTAAATTAAGTTTTTAACTGCTACTCTGCCTAAACTAACTGAAATCTTTGGTGAATTAAGACCAAAGATAACAAACGTTGGGGACTGTAATCTTTTTCGATCATGGTGAAAGTATTGGGACATAACCTGACATACTTATCAGGAAGCTAAAATTGCAACTGGAAAGAGGAAAAAATGTAATAGACTACTACAAGAAGAGAAATGTGTGGTCAAAGTAGTTGTTCTTTGCTAGACGTTTTCATATGTTAACGCTGCAGTCGCTAGTGTTGTCATACTGAATTTCTGGGTGAGACAATTCTCCTGTTCATCTTGCTGTACCTTTAATTTCAGGGCCATGAAGATGAAGTGTTTGTACTTGAACCTCATCCGTTTGATCCAAGAGTTCTCTTCTCTGCTGGACATGATGGAAATGTCATAGTTTGGGATTTGGCAAGAGGGGTCAAAATCCGGTCTTACTTCAACATGGTAATTATTGTGCTTTATGCAGATATGCCAAAGCAACCTTTCTAAACTTGTTTGTTGTTTTTTTTGTTTTTTTTTTTTTGCTTTTAGTACATTCTTATGTAGGCCATGTTGAAGCATGCATTTGTGCGTAGGGTGAGATCCTGCATCCAGTGAAGTCAAGAGAAATTCCTGTTCGGTTTAGTGGGGCAAAGATTAAATCTGTACAATATAAGAAGTTGTTTCTTTGGCTGTATTTCATAGCGTCCTCTTTGTGTATGCTTTATCCACATGAAATTGGAATACTAGCTTACATTGTCAGAGATCATGCATAAGAGACAGGGTGACAGAGACCCTCCTTTAGTGCTCTGTTTTCTCCCTGGGGAACCAAGGTAGAACTTGGTGTATATTTGCATTACTAATTCTTAATCTGGCTAAAGCTCTTCAGGAGTCACCTGATCTCGTACAATGTTGTTATTTGCTGCCTTGGCCCATTGGACTGAATACTGTCAGCCGTTCTGTGTAGAGCTCCTCCACATGCAGGTTTCAAATTTGGTCTGTTCTGCACTAAACTTAATTCTTCTGGAAGACAAATGCAACAGGTATTTCCATCTGTTTCTTGATATCAAGTGGGTCTTTGTACATATCTTTTTCCTTTAAAAGGTAACGATGTGTTGTGAAATTCAGACTGTCTCCTGGAGGAAATTGCAGAAATCTTTGTAGAATATGAAGAATCACTGAGAGTGCTCAGAGTAGGCAAATAGGCTTCATCCAGCCTTCAGCCATAGTAGAATGGCAATCTTGGAGACCAGTAAAAAGAAGATCGTCTGAAGAAGAGACCTGCCATACATGTACTAACCAAAAAAAAAAAGTCATTTAGAAGTTAAGCCAGGAAGGTCACTCTGAACTGAAAGATTTTGAGATGTGCAGTGTACGTTACAGTTCATGAAGTCTCAGGGGAATTTCTACCAAGTTTAATAGGAGAGCGAGCAGCCTAGACTCCAGCACTGACCAAGATTCAGTGTTGTTCCCTCTGCATTGATTTCTGTAACTGAACTTAGGAAGGATCCGAGACAATCATCTTGGAGATATGAGTACAGATCTTTGCTACTCAGTGCTATTCACGGTTAATAGCTGAGGTGTATGTTCTCATTTCACGGTTAGGTTGTCTTCCACTACTGCTTCTGGTGAATGTATTAATAGTTTTTATGGAATTTAAGGTCAGAAGAGACTGAACTCATCTGTTTTTTATAAGGCAAGTCCATTTAAGAGCTATCGGAATCTAAATTACGATGCCTGTGACATTAGGCAACCCCACGAAAGACTGAAGTACTTATTTCAGGGGTGCAGTGCAACACAAGTACCAAAAAAGGGTAAAAATCACATACATTTTAAGACCTTTGGAGTCAGAGAAACATGTAGGCAATCAGAAGGTCTCAGTAGCTAGTAATCTGTGCTTCATGCTAGAGGTGAGTGGGAGAAAGTCTGCCTGCTGTGTGAGGTGAGGGTAATTGTAAATCTGGTAATCAGCTTGTCTGAAACCAATGAATAAGTCATGTGAGCCAAGTATGCAAGAGAGGCACCTCTGCATATCTCACCAGCTGGTCTTCTATGTCTGATGCTTCAAAAGACGTGGATGGAAATTGGAGGTTTTCCGAGATGGTTGGATGGAGGGAGATGCTTCTAGACCGTGAGACTTGATTGCATAGTCACCTCTGCAGAGCTGCAGGTGTTAAGTGCTCTCATTTGCTAAGGGCATTAATACATACGGAGCTGCCAGTCTTCTTCCAGTATTCTAACTGGCATATCAGCTGGGAACATCATCAGATTCCACTATTAAATTATTCTGATAACTGGTGTTACCTTTGTTGACTTGCTCAGTATGTCAACTCATTTGTGTTTATATTCAGGGGATGGGAACTTTTTACAGATTGGTTTCTTTTGGATCAGACGGGGAATATCATCTGGAGGAACCAAACCTGAGAGTTGAATGACATGAGATATCTGCTTTACCGTTCAAGAACATCTTATTGCGTGACAAAACAGTGTCTTTGGTGCCAGAACTAGCACTGGACAACTTTGTCATAACAAAAGCTCCTTAAAAAAACCTGCAGATCTTGGGGGTGTTGATTGAACCAGCAAAATCTTAGATGACTGTTAGCTTCATGATAGTCCAGTCAGGTATTCCCATGCTAGATGTATGGCTTGGTACATCTAGAATCTTGTGACAGATCCCTAAAGTATGATATTTTAAAATTGTTCTCCTCCCCCCCAATAATTCCTTCAATGTCAGCATAAAAAACAATCCAAATTTGAAGGATGCAACTGGTGTCAAATCGGTTAGAAACTTGATTCCTTTTAGCCAGTTAGTGAATGAGAAATTGAAACCCCATAGTAACTAAATACACCTTCGGCTTGTTTTTAACTTAAATAGGGGAAACAGTGCCTTGCTGGTTACAGTTAGGTGCCACTAGGAGACTTGACAGTCCTATAGAACATTCTCTCCCAGGTTTTTAAACTTAAGATTTGCTATTAATCTGCAGTTGGCACAGAAGCATCTTTGGTCTATTTGACACATTTTGGTCTTTATAGTTAACAGTAAACTCAGTCCTGTAACTGTCTACACCCTTGGGTTTACTCTTAGTAAGTATGGATATTTTATATACTCCACATTTTCGCATTCGATCTAGTTTTGCATAACTCAGTATTGCATAACTCAGTGTTGGAATTCATGGGCATTCAGAACTGGCTTAATTCAGTGAATTGAGTCAACTAGACTCAGGGAATTTATTCACTACCCCAGAGAGTGAAATTTGCCACAGAAACACCAAGAATGTGAGAGCGTTAAAGCTTTTCAGGCAATTTTGAGATGCAGCACCTAAGTCCTGGGATGGTTTTAAATGGCAGATGCAAATACAGGGACTTGTTTTGTGGCCTGTGCCTTGTTCCCCTGTTAGTCCTGACTTAATACAGCTGCTAATGAAAAACACATACAAAAAATGTCATTCATTTTTCCAAGGAATCAAATGAGGTCATGGCTTTGGCGTTGTAATATGAGGGCAATTTCATGTGCTGTATTTCTCAGGTGCAAATAAGCATTTAGCAAACTTCTGAAGAAACAGGGTAGTTTCTGTAGCAACCACCTTAAGTGGTTGCTGCAGCCAACTGTTTCAGAGCATATATACTTCACAAAAATGGTATTTTTGCTACAAAAGGACAGCACAAATGCTTCTAAATGTTTAAATTGTGGCTCATTACCCAGGGTCTAGATTCACTGAAACACACTTAAGTGTTGTGGTACCTGAGTTACTGGGGATTGAGGTCCTTAGTCTCCAAAGTGGAATGCGGTATCCTAGCAAATCCATGGTTTACTGAGCAGTGTGTAAGATTTTTAGGTGTCTGTAGTAGATGATCCAGGAAAAAAAAAAAAAAAAAGCATTGAATGGTGGGTTGTGTGGGGAAAGCTACTGTGTGATAATGTATGTAGAGATATATTTGAAATACGGTTTCTTACTCAAAGCTGCAGTGGGGTACGTGGATCCCTTGTGTGGTAAGCACCTTTCCAGTAACTGAAGGAGGTCCCCACCCTCCTAAAAGGAGGGTTCAGGAGCAGGTGGCACTCATCTTTTGGGATTTCCTTAACCAATATTAAGCAGTTGAGAAATGGAAGACCTAGATTCTGTTCTCAGTGGCAAAGTGTTCAATTCAACATCTGCCACTTACTCAGGAGGGCATGTCAGCTATAAATGTCTAGAGAGGCCTTGTTCACAACTTTCCCTTGAAGTTGTGCTGCTGTGGAGACGAGTGAATCTGTAGCCTGTGGGTATGGGCACTTCTGCCAGGCTGGTGTTCTTGGGTATGAAAATCATGTTCTAGGTGAATTAGAAAGTGGTAGAAATTGCCTTTGGCTCCAAGCTTCAGGCAAGCTTGAACTTGTGAGACTGGTGCTCTGTTAGGCCATAAATAAAAGCTGTACACAACTTAGTTGTTGTTACAGGATCTGTTTTCTTTCAGGTGTTCTCCCTAAGTTAACTTCTTAATAGACCTGCCACTGTTGGTTTGCTTGGGATGCCAGAGTTGGCATTAGGTTAGTATGTGCTACAGCTTAGCCTTATGCTTGTAGTTCCTGTAGGCTTCAAGCAGAAGTTTCTCAATTTTGAGAATGTATGAGGGGAAAAAGAAAACTACAGGGACTTCAGATCTTCTCAGTCAAGAAAGTGGTGTCTAGTAATGGTTTTGGATGCTTGGTTTTTTGTTTTGTTTGGTGATGTGGTTTTTGTCGCTATTGCGGTTCAGACATTAAGTACTGGTGTTCCTCAAGACTGACTACAAATAGATTTGTGGTGTTAATGGTGCTGCCCCTAATTTTTATTTTGGGGCTTACGTAGTTTCCTTTAAGCACACTTTCCCTTGAGCAGTACCTCCTGGGGCTGAGCCCTGCTGGTTCAGACTGCTTGCAAAAGGCATTCTGTCTGGAGACTTAAGAGTACAGGTTTCTCCTGTGGTAATGCTGATAGTTCTTGTCCTGTGAGTTGGGTGCCCTGTAGAAGAAGATTATTTTTTTTTTTTAAGTTTCTTAAAAGATTCAGGAAAGGTAGAGTCCTGTAGTTCTGTTATGTTTTTTTTCCCTCTCTTAAAATAAATAAATAAAATAGATTGGTTTACAGCATAGCTTTAGGAACAGTTGCAGGAACATATGGTGACTGCAGTTATTTAAAAAAGTGTGTCGTTGAAAGTATGAAAACTGTACTACAGTAGCAAGAATGAAAGGCTAAGGCAGACCAGGCATTTTTACAGTCTTTGTCACTGAGAATATTGGGGTTTTGTACTGTATCTTTGGAATGGAATTGCTTTGCCTGAATGTGATACCCGACTCAACAGCTTTTCTAAGTAGGCATTGCAGTTACTGCACCAGGAAGCTTGTGTATTAGTTAATAAAGACTGACTCTGTGATGTATAAGAAATCCTTGTGTAATGTAGAAATCAATCGAGTGGTTAACACTGATGACTTTAAATAATAAAGGGTACTCCTGATCAACAGCTTTAAAAACCAAAAAACCAAAAGGAACAACAGATGTTTCATGACTAGGTGTTGCTGTTCTGTCTTACTGGATTGACTCTTAATTGCTAGTTGCATCTTTGAGAGATCAGGCTTTGCTGTAGCCAGTAGTAGACTCTGCCCTGCTATGCATGCCTCTAGAGCCTCCAGTGTGCCTGAAGACCTAGTAAGGTCAGACTTTTGCTCACTTGTAATTTCAATGTATTTCTTATAGTGGTTGTGAAGAGTTTATGTGGACTGATTCTTGTTAAGTTGCCTCGGTGCCAAGGCAGTCTTTCTGGGCACTGTCTTCTGTTATGATGCTCTTTGCAGCGAGCTCTGGGTGGGTGGTATTTCTGAGTTTGAACTCAGTGCAAAGGTGGCCTCAGTCCTTTCATAGTGTTCTGACAAATGCTTTGAAATACTGATACAAAAAGAATGTTTTTACTGTCTTGTATCAAATTCACAGATCCAGATACTTCAAAATCCTCCTACCTTTGTGACTTTATCGGACGTGCTGAAAGTTTAAGCCACCTTAGCCTTTGACACTTAAAGGTTACCCTATGTTTTCTCCAGCTGTTGAGAATTTGATGATGAGTCTTTTTCTAAATGCCAAAGCACATTTCATCACAGCATATAGAAATACCATGAGTATATTTCAGAAGTGTATTACAATTCAAGCTCTGTAAACTAGTGATTTGCAGCAACCTTCCGATTCTTTCTGAGGAGGAGGAAGAAAAAAAATTCTTCACCAACCAGTTCTTCCCCTCTCTCCAACTTCAGCTTCCTTCGAAATGGCAACTAACTCTGTTACATTTGTGAAGGAAAAGCTTTAATCTCTTCCAGAAACACCTCTGTTCTCTCTGGCACTAAATACAATGTTGCTTGCCCTGGAAACCAGATTGGTTCTTCAAGAATAGTGTGTGGTTTCTTACGGCAGTGTAACTGTTACTGCTTGCATTGGTGGTTGTTGTTCCTGTGCCCTCTGTCCCGCTTTTATGAAAACCATCAGGAAAAAAAAACACAAACAAAAACCCAAAGCCCTTTAAAATTGCAAAACCTGAGGAGGAGGCTGACCTGGCTGTTACATCAGTGTTGGAGAAGATACAGAGTACAGTTGCATTTCTTGGCTGTTTCTGAAAAACTCTAATCAAGACATGCGCTTTTTCATTGAGGCATAAAAGGATAACAGTGTCTCTGATAGCTGTAGTTGCTGTAAGGTAGGATGAGGCTTCTTACAGGTTTTCAGGTGTTAGAGAAAACATTGCTTTTGGTTTGTTGGGTTGTGGCGTTTTTGTTTGTTTGCATTTTTTTGTTTGTTTGTTTTCCTCTACCAGTATTCTAGCTGTTTGCTTTCTTTCTAGGTCATTTTCTCTTGGAAGCTCATGATACGCAATGCCACACTTTCATGTAAAATAGATTACTTACATTTTGTGTAAATAGGCATTGTATCCAGAACTAGGAAACTTGTGACTTGCATGTGTTCTTTCCAGTATGCTTTTTAATTAGCAAGAGATTATGAAACTTAGACCTTAAATATGAGTATTTGTAAAACAAAGTAAGGACTTAAAACGCTTCAGTGTTTACTTCACAAACTGTTAAATAGCTTAATCAAAGATTTGGCTAGCGTGGTGGCTTCTTCCATCTGTATTGAAAACTACACATTGAAGCAGGTACAGTATAAGCAACTGAACTGAAAAGTGTCAATTTTCTAACAAGTTAAAAGTTTTTGCAGTTGCAATTCTAATACCAATTTAGCTGTATGTGATTTTGTCCAACTTCATTTAAGCAAATACCTTGAGATTTTAAGATAAAGTCAGGATTAACTGCATGAACAAAGCTGTATTTCCTTTTTGGTGTTAAGTTGGGTTTTTTTCTTCTAAAGACAACTTCTGACAACTGAAGAAAAAAAAAATAAAAATGGAAGCAAAGCATTTTTTTATTCCTTGGAGTCCAGCAATGAAAGGACATCTTACTGGAACCTTATGGAGATAGTTATTGATCCTTTCAGCAAGATAGTGTCATTTTGATTTTGCATTATGTTACCACATCAAAATGTAAATGTCATTGTTCCCCTTAACAGGTACATTATTGAGGAACAGCAACTCTGAAGTTCTTGGTACTAAGAAACTTTTCCAAGTACTTAAATTGTTGTTGAACATGTAATACCAACAGAAAAAAGCAACTTATCAGTGGAGCTAACAAACCTGTAGGCTGACCTTTGCTTATGTTCGTGATTGGGCTAAGGAAGGTGCTGCAGAAGTTAATAATCTTTGAAAGAAAAAAAAATGAACAAACAACAAAGAAGCCCCCAAAAGCTTGCAGCCTTGCAGCACAGTAATAATGCTAAAACTGCAAACTTTTAAGCTATAGAATCCTTTGGGTTATCACTTCTTTTGCACAGCATTGAATGTCTTCTACTGTCTTAAAAAGTTGACCAGAAGCTTGGGTTGGCTTCTCTAATGGTATCTCAGATTTAATGGGGCAGTACTTACCTGAAATACAAAAATGCAGAGCTGTACTTGGGAAAGCCAATGAGGATTTCTTAGCAAGACTTTAAAACCAGCTACTTAGCCTGACCAACTTAATGTGTTTTTTTTTTAAATCACAAATTGCACAGAAAATAATAGGGGAAAAAATGCCACAGCTTGCTTATCTAGTTTTCAAACAAGCACGCTCTCAGTGTTACTTTATTTTTAAACAAAGGACTATATACTATTACTTCTAAAATTAGTTGGTAATTAATTTCAATGTCCTTTTTTAGTCTCTGTACATTGTGTCAGGTACATGAAGCAAGGCAATCATAAATAAAGCCTGGTAGACATTTTTGAAAAGCTGTAGTGCCTCTGTCTGGGTATTTCTGAAGTAATAGTTCTGAAGAATGAAAGTTTTAGTTCACTGGAAGATCTCTCTCTATGCTTGAGGAGATGAGACTCCAACATCTACTTTTGCACTTAAAGGATTGTAACATGACTGTATGTCTATAAGTTGCCACTAGAAGAGTTAGGTAGAAGAAAAGATATGATGCAAGGATCTTGTGATGATGCTGGACTGCTAATTAAAACTTTATTTACTTATTACTCTGCTGCAGTAGCTTTCACTAGACTGTGTTCTAACTTCTTAGGCAGTGAAGAATGTAATGCTTTCATATGATCAAAAGAATAGAACTTGTTTGCGAATATTCAAAAACTTGGTTTTAGGTCCCTTCATTTCCTGACCAGTTTTAACATTTAGACCCAAGCTCTTAGGTCTGTGCTATAGTAAAGAAAAAAAAAAGTGACTCTTTTTGGTCCTTAGTTTTCTTTTTCAGGTTGCTTCTTTCTTAAGAAGCCTTGGTCTGAGGAAACAGAAACTGGATTTGATATGCTTGTTTTGAAGGTGATCTCTGAAATTCTTTTATTTCATTTGATTGGCTTTGAAAACAAATGAAGTAATAGAATGAGGAAGCAGATTCTAACCTACCATGTCAGGGTCACCTCTTCTGGTTACGTGATGGTTACAGTTGGACAGCTCTAAAGTGCTGCTGCTATTTCAAATGGTGTCTTAATGAAACAGATTATGCTTAGAAATGCTGGCACAAAATCAGGAAATGTAGTGATATATATTATAACAAAGCAATAGTTTTATTGAAAACATTAAGATTGGTTTTGAAACTGAAAATGTGTACTGTCATGCATCCAGTGAGAAAGCTTTAACAATGGATACATTCACACTAGGTTTGCTTTACATTCACTGTGTGAGGTTACCATGGTGAATATATGCTTTTTCATAGTCAGATAGTAGTTAATCTGTGTAAATGCAGCTACATGTTTTATATTTAAAAATTGCCCACATGTTGATGTTAATGTTGAAAGTTCTGGCCACATAGACATAAGAAACAAGGACAAGATTGATGAATCTAATATCTGATTTCTTGTTGTTGTTTTTTTTGTCCCCAAGTCTGTAGGTAGCTTGTTGTCTAACTAATTGTACAAATAGTTGTCTGGTACAGTTCCTGGTTCCATACGTTTCTTTCCAAGTGGGTCCTTTAAGTACTTTTGTAGGATGTATGGTAGTTGCATTGCATGGTCCCTTTTCAAGCTTATACATTTTCCCCAGCTTTCTGAGGCTTAATGTACCTTTTGAAAACTTTTCAATATAAACACTTGGTTGGCCTTGTAGATTGATCTGAAGCTAGTAGCGTAAGCAGTGACTGAAGTTGTCATACAGAATTTGACCATAAAAAGATCAAGTTTAAACAGCCCGTAAGAGTTTTCCTGGTTTCTACAATGCAAATTGTAGAGGGTATGATTATGTCCCTGCTTGAAGCTAATGGAGAGTCTGCACTACGGCTGAAACCTCAGACCATCTGGATGCAGCGCTGTGTTGGTTCACACCCCTCCCCCCAGTCACGCTGCCCTCTTCCCACATGTCCTGCATTTTAATACAAATCGGGGAGAAAAACTGGCAACCCCCGTGGAGGTGATGGTAGTGGTGTATTTCGTAACGGCAGTGATGTCTAAGTTTTTGTGCATTTGGACACACAGATCCCCTGGCAATGACTGCTTGAATGCTTTAGTACAGTTGTTTTGTTTAGAATTTACTGTCAGTGTTAACGGCGTCAACTGATTCAGGTCAAGAGGGTTTCTTCCTGCAAATTGTCAATCAAGCAGAGGCTACTGTGTTGTAATGGGATTTTTCTGTGTGCTCCTGCTCCTTTAGAGAGCTGGTTGTTGACTCTGTCCTTTTTTTGTTTGTTTTTTTGGTTTTTTTTTTTTTTAACTTGGATTGGGCGCTTTGTTACAGGCAATTCCTGTGCTATGCCTCCTTATGTCTGTGTATCTTAATGTTTTTTCCTGCCCCATCTTCTGAGGTCCGATCTTTCCCTGATCTATGTGATGCAGTTCATTACCTTTATGCTACTTATACTTTCAATGCAATCTGATAAACTCTGAAGCCCTGAAGGCATTATCATATCACTTAAAACATTGTTTCCTTTTTGTTAATCAGTAAACCTGCATGGCATGCCTACATCTTTGTTGGCAACTACTTAGTTTTAGCCTAAATGAGGTACCGAAAAAAAGTGAAGTCTCTGTCAGAAGAACAACATGAAAGATCAGATTCCATCTAGGACAGCTCAGCAGAATACTCTGTGCATGGATTTTCTGCCACATGAGGTGATTTTTTTGGACTAACTAATGTCCAACAGGCATACCACTCTCTCATATGGACAGTGTTTTGTAATCTCCAGAATTACCTGTTCAAAAACAGTTATTTCTTATGTTGTGGCTTTCATAAAGTCTGAACAGGCTTCCAGTTTTTCTGAGATATGTAGGATTGTATTTTGTAGTCCTCTGAAACACAGCATGACTTAGAATAATATTGTAGATGCATTATCTTTGAATCAGTGTGGAGTCCTGCTGAAATGTTGTTGCAATTTTAGAGAGGTTCCACCATTGAATAGCATGTAAGGGCACAACCTGAAGAGCAGATCCTGAAGAGCAAAGCCAGCATAATGTTTTAGTAGTCCAAGTAGGAGCCAGTGCTGAGTTTTCAGGATGTTTATTAAGAAAAAATTTCTTAAAGAACATGGAAGCTGTAAATACTTTTTCGATAGCTTCATATAACTTCAGGCATCCATAGGGTGGGTGATCTTTCAGATCTTTTCATTGATATGTTTATCATTCAAGATAAATGCAGCATTCCTTAATGGATAACTGACTTGGGTGGTAGGAAGATAGAAACATTTGTAGTAAACATTTTACTCTTAATTTAATTACTTCTTTTCCTCTTCCTTCCTACCATTTGATCCTTTGTTATTGTTCTGGAAGCAGTGTAGAAGCCCTATTGATTATTTGTTTTTATTACTATTTTTTAATCTGGCTTAAAAATTAAGTGTTCTTTCCACTCCTCCAGATCTGCAGCAACCTCTTCTAACATTGCAGGAAGTCTATAGGTAGTTTTTGGCTTCCAGTGGATGTATGCTGTGATTGGAGATAGATCCTTAAAGTACAGGAGAACATAAACCCACAAAAGAACTTCAAAGTACTTGGAGATTGATTTGACTCAAGCAGCTATGATGTAGTTTCATCCCTTATGAAAGAGGTTATATGCTTTAATAACAAATAGTGAACTTTGCTTTTTTGCTGGTTTTAGAAAGTTGTTCTAGCATACCAATTGTTGTGATAGTTAGAATCTAAATTTCAGTTTTCAAGTTTGAATGTTGCTTGTGACTGATTTTCATTTGTTCTTATGCATTTAAATAGAGTACTTCTCTTCCTGCTAAAGATCTTTTTGTACAGGCATACAAAACAGTCCTCTTTTCTTAGTGTCCAGGTGAAGAAATTGAGCTCTTAGGTTTTTCCATTATCATGATGAAGCATTGCTCTGTAGTTGTTCCACTCTAGAAGTTTCTTATCTGGAGCATCGGAAGCAAACATTTTGTGTATTGCTTTGGAAGAGTTTGTTCTTACCATTGTCTGTTTGTCTGGCACGTATGCATTTTCTCTTCTGGATATAATTCCGGTATATTTTAGAATTATAGTTTTGTTTTTGCTGCATTATGTGATGGATTGCAATGAATACAGTCAGGCCTTTAATGTGAAGGATGGGAGTGAACGTTACCTGCCTCAGGCTAGTAGAGGCTTAATTCACTGACTTTTTAAACATGCTGATGCCTTGTGTTAGAAGGCATGATAGAAATGCAAAGTGTTGTTGTGTGTAGATGGAGTTCCATTATTATTTTTTTTTCTGGCAGTAAGTGTGTTAGTAGTTATTTCAAATAATTTTGCTTGCTTCATGGATACCATTTGTGCTGTGTTCCAAGTCTGTACTCAGTGGATGATTTCCTAACATTCATTTCATCAACGGGCTGTTATTTTTTCTGTAGTCACTAACAGAAAGGCCTGGCTTGAGGAACTTCATTGATAGCCTTTTAGCTCTGTATGTCTTTCCAAAACCAGTAACTGTTATCCTTTCCTTGTCAAATTTACCTACTCTGCATTTCTCCTACTAATCACAATCTCTTCCATTTGAAGTAAGCTTTCAGTGCCATATCATTGCTGTGAAATCTAGCTAGGTTGAACAAATTATATTTTCTTGGCATTAAAAAAACCCCAGTTATTTTATTGAGGAAAGTCTTGCTAAGTTTGTCTGGTTACTCTACTCTTGACTAATTTTCATTTTACCTGAATTTTTTTTTTTCTTTTCTTCACTGTTGTTAAAAAAATGTTAAGTCTTTAAGATTATCTATTGATAGCAGATCAGAAAGTCTTACTGAACTCTCTGTAGATGGTACTACTCTGTTTTCATACAACAGATTATTTTTATGGATCTAATACATGTTACTGTGCTTACTAGTTTCACAGCTCTACCTGTTTCGGGGGGCAACAGTAAGCTTTCTTCAACACTGAGAGGAAAAGAGTAATTTCCTTTTTTGATTCTCTTACTTTATCTACATTCCTTCTTTCGTGGTGTGCCAATGTCCATCTGTTTCCTTGCTAGTGAAAACACAGGCAAATGGCTTACTTCTTGGGGTTGAGACTAGAGGTAATCTTAATTTAGTCCTCATTGTTCTTCCCTATTTGTGGCTGAAGAATCCTTGCTACTTGTTTTGTTACCAGTGATGTCTTAACATGTTCACTCTTGGCAGCCCTTTGTTGGGACAGCTCTTAATAGAGCAAAGCTTTTTCTGTACAGTGAGCTGTCTCTTCCCTTCACCGTTGATATCCTTTTATTCAGATAGAATGAACAGTTTATCTTCTTTGGAATACAGTCTTCATATAGTTACTGCATCTTTGACTTAAAAGGGACAGAGTGGAGAAAGCAGCTTCCTTCTTGCTTAACGAAGTTAGACCTCCACAGATTTACTACACTTTCCCCTTTTGCAACTTAACATTTGGTTTCTGTTCCAAATGACCCAGCTTCTCTGTGCTAGCTTTATTATTGAAGAAATTCCATTGTGAAGTGTCAGTTATTAATCCCAAAGTATTTTTGTTTAAAAAAATCTACTAGGTATCATGCTCTGGCAGGCTTTGCTCTTTAATTTGTAATAGTAATTGTATCTTGGAAACTTACCCACAACAGCAATTTCTGTTCTTGTAATATTAAGCATCTCTATTTCCAAATAATTGTACATCAGACTTGAGGGATTGTATGAAGAGGTCTTACTGCTGTCCTTTCAAAAAACACTTTTTAAACCAGATTCTGTCTACATCTAATCACTGAATAGTAAGGCACTATTCCTTTATATAAGAATGACTTCCAGCTAACACTCTTAATTGTTCCCAGAGGTTTCTTGAAAATGGTTCATCCAAACCGTTTGTTGCTGGGAAGGATTAAAAAAGCCTCATCACCTTAATAGTCTGGGGGTTTTTTATTTGTTTTTATTTCTTATTTAGCACTTCACCAGGGGTATATTACAGCAAATAGTTCTTCCCACAACATGCCTTGTTTTCCAGGTAAAACAAAAGTCTTCAAACCTTAGGCTCTAGGAGAACCCTGACATTCTATTCATGAAAGAGTGTTAGGGAATTTTATACTTGCACATTTCCTGTGGAAAGGGGACAGAAATATCTGTAAGTACTCCTTTTCCAGGTTTTTACTATACATCTGCAGAGCTTATTCTTGGGCTGAAGTTCCTTCCCCATTCCACCTACCTCCCCAAACTGTCTCCCTTTGAATACGGTGAGCTTTCTACATACAAAGAGCAGTACAAAGCTGTAAGTTTGCCTTGGTTGTTGGATCTTGCTTAGCCTAAATTACATCTGCGTTCCTAGCTGTTGTGCTGTTAGTGTCACTCGCTTGAAGCTCTGTTTTTATTTTCCATCTCTTTCTATAGGGTACTTCTGTTCATTTCTTCTGGAATAAGGGGCAAAATAGAACATAAAACTCGCACTGGTTTATGTTTCTCTTTTGCTAATCCAGAAGCTCATTTGACTTTTATGGGAAGTACTTGTAGCAAGAAAGACCTTTGTCAAATACCTGAAAGCCCTGGTAATAGATGTAGCAGCCTCTTCGACTGGGGGGGATGTGCAGGGGTGTGGGTGTGGATGTGTTAAGACCATGGGCGAAAGGTTTAGACTTCTTGTCTTTGTCTCAGCCTGTAAGATAGTGAGAACAGTACCTACCTCACAGGTTTTTCGAGGCTTGGTTCATTAACTTTTTAAAATACTGCTGATGGCCCCTGGAAGGTGCTGCAGAAGTGCATAGTGTTACTGCCTGCAGCCTGAATACCATTGGGTTTTTTCTGGCAGTATATAGGCCTGCCACAGTTAGGGAAAGAATTTTGTTTGGTGTCTCTTTAAAGAAATGCAAAAGTGCTTTGCTGGGGAGAATAGAAAGGGGCTTTCTGAAGAGGTGCTGAAGACTTGAAAATTCAGAGTGGTGATTGGTCACCTCTGCTTGATTGACAGGTTGCAGGGAAAAACAAAAACCCATTTGTTCTGGCTTAATGGAACTGGAAAACAGAAAATGAGTATCAGGTAAAAATTCCTTTTTTAAAATCTTTGCAGTTCTCCTTTAAACAGTGGAGTTTTTACAGAAATCTACACCTCCCCCACTCCAATAAATTAGGAGTAGGAATTGCAGAAGCAGGCAGTTGCTAAGTTGTGTAAAGTGGGTTGTCTGTCAGTGCGTTTCCTAGCGGGCAGGGGTTCTGCAACACCGCAGCAGCCAATGCTACTGGGCTAGCTTAGCAGAAAGGCAGAGGATTGAAAAAGAAAGGGTGGAGTGACTAAGCCCTGAACTGGACCCAGCTCTCTGGTTAGGCTCATTAGCAGGACGTTCCAAGGGGAAGCTTTTATTTTCACTTCCTGTACTATGCCTGCTTTGTGGATAAAGTCTGTCAGTTTCTACTACTATCAAATTTGGCATCTTTCATGAGCATTATTACAAAATTCACTGAGAAGTGAATAGCTAAAAAGTAAACTATGTTTTAAAGTAACTTCCATCTAGCAGTATACTGTCTTACAGATTTTATAATAAATTTCAACGTCAGCACAACAGTTTTGAGAATCGTAATTGAAAAGTATTTATTTCTGATAACTTAATTATTTTGTATGTTGATGTATTTCAGATTGAAGGACAAGGACATGGTGCAGTTTTTGACTGCAAGTGCTCTCCTGATGGACAGCATTTTGCATGTACTGATTCTCACGGTCATCTTCTGATTTTTGGCTTTGGTTCCAGTAGCAAATATGACAAGGTACAGTGCAAGATGAAAATCAAAATGTTTGTCTGTGTCGAATGCATTTGTGCAAACTTTCCTTCAGAGCCTCATTTCAAGAGGGTGTATCTTAACACAGCTTTCAGCCATTAATATGGGATGTTTCAGATTCCTGTTGTTGACATGGAGCTTTCTTTCAGTGTCTCTTTTTTTTTAAAATATGGAAACATGCTGTTAGGCTGCTGTTTACATGGGAAGTTAAAAATAATTTAAAAAAATAAAGAAATTAGTCACTGTTTAGTCTCTTAAAATGATGAGGTTGCAAGTGTCTGCTCAGGGATCCACATGGATAATGTGTATAAACTGCAGTGGAATTGATAATAGTTAAACATTTTGGTTATAATATTTTTGTCATTCCTAATGAAGACCAAAAAAAAAATAGGGATGGGGGTGTAATATAACTAATTCCTGCTGTCTCTATTTAAAGATCACACAGCCTGTCAGACAATTATTTACTATAAATGTACTACGTGTATTAGTGATACAATTTTGTCTGCTAATGAAGATCTATCGTGAATGCCTTGGTGTTTGCACAGCAGTGTTCCACCATTACTGTGTGATCAAAATATTACATGTTTATTTTAATGTCGTAGTCTGCATTGTGTATTCTAAGTGTGGGTGTCTTGCCACAGACCCTCATGACTGTAAAGATATATTGTGGTGTTTTTATTCTCTGTGGATAAACATGGCCTATGAACCATACAGGTTACATAGTTTAGAGTGCCCATAAGGCCCTAGTTCTTCATTTACCACCCAGGGAAGAGGTGAGGTGTCTCTCTTCTCCCTCTTTCTAAGACTGTAAGGGACACATCTGCTCCAGGATTTTCATCTCTGCTTCTGGTAGCTGATACTTCAAGGTTTTTGGTGAAGTGCTGGTCTTCTGCATCTTAGCTCCTGCTTTAGATCTTTGGACTCAGGCTGACCTTGAAAGCATTTTGGCAAACAGCAATGCAGAGGGTCCTGAAGGAGGGAGAGCGAAAGGAATTTTAATCCTTGTTTTGTAAGCTAGTTTCTGTAATTTGTTTCTGTAATCTCTTTCATGCTGCTTACAGCAACATTTGTGTACTGGGGATATTTTTTCTCCTCGTCTCTCAACTGTGATTTGAAGTACTCACTGCTGGGGCTATGCCTCAGCCATTACTAGCTCTGCATTCCCCCTTCCCTTGCAAAGAAAACAAATGAACAGAGACACCACAAGCAAGGAAAACCAGGATTATCACATCATTTTCAAGGTCTTTATCTTTCAGAGTTCTTACTCTTCCAAACTTTAAAGTCTGTTGTAATAGAAACATTTTTATTACTGTGTCCATGGATTATTCCAGGTTTATTTTTCTCTATAGTCATTTTGGAAATGTATGGTCCTCTGCTACTCGGAAATGTTTGAAATGAAATTGAAACCAAGAGTCTTTTTGTCTTTGCCGTGATAGACCAGGAGTTTCCATTACACTGCCATTTGGGAATTTACCATGTGAGGGATTAGATCTTTTCTGAGAGATGAGAACAACTGCTTTTCAGTTTTTGAATTCTCCTGGGGTTTTTGCTGCATCCTCTGAGAAAAGATGGGTTAAAATTTTTCACTTAATTGGGCGATCTGTAATTATTCTCTCCAGCTGTTACTGTGCCAGTGGTAATCCTGACATTCTTGACCACAGAAGAAATGGGAGCAGATAGGACTTATATTAGCTGGCTCTTTTAATCTGTCTTCAACCCAGAAATCTCAAGCTTGGAAGTTACCGATTTCTTTCTTGTCTGATTCCATCTACTCTTATCATTTTTGTCTGACCTCATTTATGGAAAAATGTAACTACAGACAGGTAGATGCTAGAGATGAGATGTCCTTTTTTCTCTTTTCCCCCCATAGATATCTGGGGGCTTTTCACACATCTTGTGAGACTATGCTCTGGTGGGACCTGCAATTTTTATTTATTTTTTTTCTTTCTTCCCTTTAAAGTGTTTTTATCTGTCTTGGGGAATGAGTTTTACAGGAGAAAGGAGTATAGTAACCTGTCCTGTTTGTGCCTGCATTTGTGAGTTGTGCTTAGAACAATGATTATAGCTGAGACAGTGTTAGCTCTGCTAGGAAAGCAAGTCCTTGGTGTTCCACATGCATGTTTTCTTCATGTTATGTTTAAATATTATCTTTTTCTTAGTTGACTGAAACCACTGTCCAAGCATTTTTTTCCCCGACAGTGTGATCTTAGCCACAGTGAAGGCTATAGGGTGGTTTTGTTCTCTTCCCCTTCCCCAATATGTGTTTTTGTGGAGTAATTCTTTATTGGGGAGGGGAAAAATAAAATACATTTGTTGCTCGTTAGGGTCTCCTTTTGTTATTTGACCCAATTAATAGAACCTTGAGCCAGTCTCAGCTGAGATTTCCGAGTGTGTGAAAATATTCAGAGATGAGCTGAGCTCGCTGTCAACAGGGCATGTGCACTTCACAAATTCTTGCTTAGGTGGAAACTTGTCCCGGAATACCTGACCATCCTAAAGCATAAGCTACCTTTCTGTTGATTTAAAATTTTAGATTGGATGAGATCTCTGAGCTTTCTAAGGCTTTTGTTCCTGCCCAAACAACAGTTCTTTGTTGCAAGTTGACAACTGCAGTGTGCTAGATTGGTGCAGCAGTGGAGAAAATCCTCTTTGCATTTGTGTAGATGTGGCCTTTTGGAGAAACTGAACATTCTGAATGTGGAGCTTTCTCTAGTTACTGTAGGAGCATCTATTGGTAGAGCTCTACATCTATTTGTAGAGCTTTTCACGCTCAAACCCAGGCTGGGTGCCTTAAATCTCGTAATAGTGGTGTAGTGTCTTTTTATTGTCATGAATAGTCTATCAAGAAATATGTCTCTTTGTTAGTACTTTCAACTGGTTGTCTGCTAAACATAGCCATTTAAGGTTGACTGAAATGTCCAAGTGTTCTGATTTTTCTCAGGACTTGAAATAGCCTGAGGGTGATATTGTTGTCCTCTGTTTCAGTAGTGACATTTCAGTGTTCTACCTGAGAGCTGGTCTGAACCTGGATTCTCCATGAAATGCCATTCTTACCTCATGGAGCAGAAAATTGTTGTTTACTCTCTGCTCAACTACCGTACCCGTACCGGCAGTACAGAATTACACAGAAGGGTAGTTGCAAAGAAATCCCCCTTGATCTTACACCTGAGACGTTCTGGTAGAGGGCACTGGATCTAAGGAAGGATTTTCAGATCTTCCCTTTGCTTACAGAACCTGGGATGCAGACAGCACTGTACGGCCAAATCACAGCACGTTAAATCTCACAGTCCGTGTGGTCGTGCCATTGGAATCTCTTCTCTCTCAGTTTGGGAACTACTTACTAGAAAAATTTACATGAGGTGAAAGTACTAGATACTCTACTGTTAGGATTCTAGGGAGCATCTTTAAATCGTTCTAGAGGACCTATATCTTTATCATAACTCTATTATTAGGATTCTAGGGAGCATCTTTAAGTCCTCTTAGAGGACCTATATCTTTATCATATTGAGCTATTTAAGCTGAAGGAACAAAGTTGTTAAGCAGGCCTTGATTCTGTCAGTCAGACATGTGAGAGTCTAATTCATCCTCTGTTAACAGAGAATCTGGCAAGACGACTTCATCCAGTCAGAGCTTCTTACTGCTGTGGCATGTTGCTATTGCATCTTTCATGCATCTTTGCAATTTCTTCCTGTTGTTACTTTTCTGAATTTTTGTGGGGTCCAGATCCCTTGATTCCTATGATTTTTATTTTTTTTTTAATTTTTAAATTTTTTTTTTTAAATCCATTTTATGTGGATGCACATAGGCACTTTCTGATGTTGTAATGGACAGATATTTGTCATCATGTCTTCTCCCTGGTCTTCTCATATGCAGGGTGGGAGACTTTTGCCATCAAGAGACCAGACCTCTTGAGTAGATGTTACAACCTCTGCCTTACTGATTTCTACATAACAAGTTACTGAAACTGTGTTGTGGCTTGGTCATGATAGAGCATGCTCTTCAGAAATCAGAGTATGTTCAACCACAACTTAGGCATTCCTCATCATGCTCAAATACCTGTCTTTAACGGCTAAGACAATTTATTTATCTCTATGCCTTACGTCAGTTGTTCAATTATTTTCATACTTCATTGGCAAACTAATTTGTGTGAATGATGACTTTACAATTTTGTTTTACTCTTTCGAAGTTAAACTGAGTACGTGCGCTGCCAAAGAGCTCGCTTGCCAGCAGGTAGTGCTGGGATGTGTAGCATATGTGTCAGCTTCTCTTCTCTCTTTTTTCTCCTCGAGGTTCAGTATCTTTCTGATTGCACGATATTGAGATCCATGTTCTGGTGAGAGATGGAGCATAAGCCTTTTACATACTATTTGGACAAAACAATTCTTCAGTCTTGAGTGTCTGTGGAAAGTCATCTAGGATAAATTATGAGCAGGTGGACTGAAATAAAAAACTTTTGAGCTGTAGAATTCAACTTTAGATCGGCTTTATTTTATCTACCAGATCTTTTTCACATATCTAGCATTATAACAGGAATATATATGTTTGGCTGCTGGTGTTAAAAGATTTGGTAGTAACACGATGTGATAAATATTTTCCTATTCTTCTTCCTACATCATACCTCATAAATCTGTGACACAGTTTTCATTATCAGAATATATATTCATATATTCAGAGTGTAGAAGAAAAAATATAAACTATTTAATACGTCTATGCTGTGTTCATTCAAATGTCTTCAAGTATTTCAAAATTGCCCCTTTCCCCTATTCTTTATGGGGAACTATGCTCCCCACCCTCTAACATGAGGATTATTCACTTTGCACTATAATACGGAAAAGGAGTACTGGGGAATTAAAAATAATCATGGAGTCATTAAATTTTCCCCTTTCAACTGAGATAAAATGGTCATCTTATAATGTTGTTTTTGCAAAAGTGACCACGAGTAACATTGTTAAAATACTTTTGGCAGTTATCTTCTGTATGCTTTTTTTTAATAGGTTCTTTAAAAAAAAATTACAAAATGACTTTGTTTACAGATAGCAGATCAGATGTTCTTTCATAGTGATTATCGGCCCCTTATCCGTGATGCCAACAACTTTGTCCTGGATGAACAGACACAGCAGGCTCCACACCTTATGCCTCCCCCATTTTTGGTTGATGTGGATGGCAACCCTCATCCTGCAAGGTATCAAAGACTAGTTCCTGGTCGTGAGAACTGCAGGGAGGAACAACTTATTCCTCAGATGGGAGTGACATCTTCAGGTATGGAAAATTTCACTTTGCTACACAGTAGCATATCTAGTTACCTCCAGGTGTTCTACACTTTCCCTTTCACTCCGTCCTTTTTCTTCATTTGTGAGCATAGTAGTTCATGTAGCCTGGAAGAATTGCTGTGTCCTTGGCACTGGTTGCTTGTGACAGTTACAGTATTGTCATCAATCAGGTCAGTACTAATTGATGCTACCATGCCAGTTAGCTTGGAGCTCATTTCCTCATTGTAACAGTGTATGATGCTGAGTGAGCTTTCAGCTGATCTCTTTCGGGTGAGATTTCCTACTTCAGAAAACCTAGGAAGTAGACTGATCTTCCACACATCAGTTGGAACAGGTAACACTTACAAGAAGTAGAAAATGAGAGAACACCTGAAACATGCAGAATCATCTTCCTCTGTAGATGAAGGCAGTCATTCAATTCAAGCCTCGATGGCTTGGTTAGAATTCCCAAGACTTGATTGGGATACAAAATCAAGGAAGTTTCTTGAGAGTTGTATTCTTCATGCCCAAAACTTGGGAGGAGCCTGCATATTCTGGGTCAATGGCTATTGGAAAGTACCTAAATGTGGTCCACATGGGTTGGGATGTAAAAATGATGCCTACTTTTTATGTCACTAGTTTGATATTGGTATGAATGAGTAAATACTGACTGGCTAGAGTAGCTTCAAATGTTTTCAAGATAAGAATTGTTAAGTGTTTAGATATTCTTGAAAATATGGGAAAACTGACTGTGGCTGTAAACAGTGGCTTATATTCACACCATGTGTAAGCCCATGGTGTGTCAGACATTCCAGGAAGATTAGCTGATGGTGTTGGTACCAAAAGATCTCTTTATCCTCTTTTGTAGACCTGAGGATTATAAGCAAGCCATTGAATACTTAATAATTTTTAAGGAACTTGTCCATATTTTCTCCAAAATTATAGGAGTAATGCTACCTGAGAAGCAAGAGTAAGAAGGAAAAAAACCTTTCTGGTAAATGCATACCAGGTTTTATCTAGAACTTTCCAGCTAGCGCTTTTGAAGATAAGTTTGATTTCCAAGGAAGGATGTGATTTTACTTTGTTGTTACATGTACATCACGGATCCACGACATTCTGAAATTCCTCCAATTTGGAAATGACCTGGACACATTCTCCAATACAGTATCTTGAAACGAACCAGACTCTGCACATGGACCCAACAACACTAAATTTAATGGTGTGGCTGGATGACACTTGAATGTCTATAGGAAGATGATGTCCATAGTGTTTTATTTAGTAGCAGGAAGCTATCAACCAGGCTGACAGAGAGATTCTGGAGAGACAGAAAACTTCACCTCTTTATCGTTTAGCAACAATATATGTAGTCTCATGCAGAGATAAACTGTATCATATGTTTTATATGTGCCTTTCCACTAAGGAAGCTCCATTTCTTTCTGAAACTTTATTGTGAGATTTGATGAATCTCCCTCAGAGCACTGACAATTTATTTCTTGCCAAGTTTTCTTTAGAGCCTTATAAGAATCGGGAGAAATCAGGTAGTCATGCTTGATGTACTGCTTAGATGTGCGTGAAGCTCCTTTAAACCAGATGTTTTCAGAAAATCAAGTATACACCAGTGTCTTTATTATTTAACAAAAAAACCCCAAGAAAACCAAGTCAACTTGCTATTACTTGCAAAGGCAAAAAAATCTCACAAGCTAGATACATAAAAAAAACCTTCATTTTGTTTGGGTAGCAGTTTGGTCATTTAAGATCCTTGGGTTATTAGTATTACTTCCCATTATTTCAAGTTGACAGTATGTCTGCTCCTGAGATCACCAAATAAATCTGTGACTGTCTCACTACATGAGTCAGAAAACATCCAGCTGTGGTTATATCGGAGCTCATTTCATGATTCCAAGCTTCTGCTGCCTTAGGGAGGTTAACGTCAACTACAGTAACCTTGAAACCCTGAGAGCACTGTCTTAAATATTTATGTTCTTTCTGCATACCATCATCTATTAAGAGATGGCTGCTTCTGTGTAGCCACATAATCAAAGCTCTTCATTTCCTAGCACAATTACTGTACTATCTTGCCTTTGATCCTGCAGAGTTGTAGTTTATACTATGATACATCTTTGGAATCGTACTGGAAAAATAATTTCTGTACCTTGTTTCTTTAACCATTGTCATCCCTCATTACAAAGTTTTACAAATTCTGCTTTTCTTGACCAGAGCTCCCCACCCCTCCACCATCTAACTGTTCTGTGTGGAGGTATCTGACTTCTTTTCAAACCAGTACTGTATCCCTTGCCTTTTTTCTTCTTATCTCTCATATTTATTTTTTTTTAAACATTGTGAGTATGAAAAGAGGTTTTGTGTTGTTTATGCTTATGTGCTGTGTATCCTGCTTGCTGCACAGAAACAGTATTATCACCTTGTAATAACCTCTGTGAGAACGATTTCCTGTCTTTTATTCAAGAGACCTACCCAAAAGGAGGTTTTTTGGCTGTTTAACATATCAAAAAGAAAATTAGCATTACTTAACCCGTGTCATCATTACGCCTGTGTGGCTCTATCAGACGTTTTTACTGCTTGGTGTTCTCCAGTATAAATAATTCTTTCCTAATTCAGTTAGATTTTCTTGATGTAGTTCTTTTGTTGAAGCTTATACTAAAGCGTTTTATAATGCATTTGGGGCAGACTAAGCATGTATTTGAACAATTTACATCGACTCAGCTGACAAACAAGAGTTCTGTTAAGCTGCTGTGGCTTGCTAAAGTTCTATTAGGAGTGGTATGTGATCATCTTGACCCTGCTTCATAAAATATAATGCTAATACATTAAGAAAAAAGGTATTCTGTTTAAAAAATGGCTGTTACAGAAGTAGGCGTTGGCCCCTATTTAACACATGGAATTATATACTGGACTTGTAAGATTCAAAGCTAAAACTGTGGTGAACTGTAACATTCGGTTCTTCAACATTTGTGTGTTGTTCTCTTGTATATTTTACTTTACAGGGTTGAATCAAGTTCTTAGTCAACAAGCGAATCAAGAAGTTAGTCCACTGGATAGCATGATTCAAAGGCTTCAGCAAGAGCAGGACCAGAGACGTTCTGGGGAGGCAGGAACCAGTAGTACCAGCCGGATAAGCAGAGGTAGATCCCTGGGGGAGAGGTGTTGTGGTTTTCCTGTTAGAAAACATAAATCACATTTTTGTGGATGATTTGTGCATTTTGTAGAAAGGAGGTATGCAGCAATAGAAAATAAAACAGTGTTCCCATCTTTTTTTTTGCCTTTCTGCAAAACCTCAGGATTCTTAACATCACAAATTTATCTCTGTTAAAGTTCCTGTCTGCTCTCTCGGGGAACTTGCAGTGACTGCATTCCCTTAGAAGTAACTACCCTACTGTTTAATCTGTAATTGATCCCCTCCTTGATTGAAATCTGAATTGTCCTAAAAAAGGAAGTAGGAGTGAGAAAAGAGGATAGAGCTACTTGTTTCTCACTACATCTGTTCCACGTTTCAGTGTCTTGCTAGATGACTTGGTAATTTCCAACACTTAAAAAAATCACAGTTGGCAATCCACCTGAGTAAGCAAGAATAGCTTGTGTGTGAAAAGATGTGGAAAAACATTGACAATTTGCTACAGTGGTGTAGCAGTATGTTTGAAGGATCTTGCATGTGTGTATGGTTATGGTTGGTTGGGGGTTTTTTGTTCTTTTTTTGGTGGTTTCTTTTTTTTGTTGTTGTTCTCATCTGAAAATTTTGCAGCTTAAATTTCTAACACTATCCAGTGTTGGGGCTTCAGTTTTTGTGAAGGTAGAAGACTGTTTAGGGAATACACTGATTCAGTCAGATACCTCACTGTTGTATAATATGGGTCTAGAGTGCAGTAGCAGTAGGCACTTGGCATAAAAGTTTTCAGAAGCATTTTTAAAGACAGTGAAACTGTGGACTGTTGATAGAACTGCTCCTTTTCAAGGAGAAATTTTAAACAGTACTGCAGCTCAGGAGCTGTTCAAGTGTGTGTGTTGTGGCAACTATAGAAACTGCTGAAATAGTTAGTTACATTCAGGTAATATTTGATTGCTTTTGAAGAAACAGATTAAATAAAATTCTTTTTTTTTCCTTCTTTTTTTTTTTCTTCTTTTTTTTCCTTCTTTTTTTTTCTTCTTTTTTTTTTTTCCTCTTTTTAAATGCTTCGCTTAGAATTTCAGATCAAGTAAAACTATCATTTTTTGACTTCCTAGGATCTGTAAGTTCTACCTCAGAAGTACACTCGCCACCAAATATAGGATTAAGACGCAGCGGGCAGATCGAAGGTGTGCGTCAGATGCACAGTAACGCACCAAGAAGTGAAATAGCCACTGAGCGGGACCTTGTGGCTTGGAGTCGAAGGGTTGTAGTGCCTGAACTGTCTTCTGGTGTGGCCAGGTAAACATAGGCCAAGCTTGCTGGGAATTTTAGTTTGGTAAACTTAATTAAATTGAACAATTTTGGAATTCACATTGTCATAGAATTGTTTGTGTCATATTTTTCTATTTTGCGGTCTCATATTTACTATAAAACTGATTTCAGTGTGAAATCTGTTGTTGTTTGTGTATCACTTGCAGAATCTTGGATTTATAGAAGTATTGTGAATAAAAATTGACCATTTAACAAATGACAGAGTAATTTAACTTGGAGGCAGATCCATCCCATTGCATATACATGTTTTCTGACTTGCAGCATAAGATTGCAGAGTGTTTTAACTCCCATCTGTTCCTGCCATTACCTGGCATTTTACATCTGGAACACTGACTGAATCCATTAGGTGCCTGAGGTGAATTTAGGTTTCCAAACTGGAACTTTATTTCATTCAGTAATTAACTCTTGTGATGAATACTTCTATCAGGAAGTCAAAAAACCCTATTAGGCACAACCAAACGTAACCTACTCTAGCTTTTTGAAGTAAGATTAAAATCTTACTTCGTCCAGAAAGGGTAATTTTAAATCCATTTTCTGACTGTAAAGAGAAGAGCTACTGTTTACAGAATGTTGCAAATGCTGAACATTTATTCTGTGATATGGATTAGATCCTCTCAGCTGTAATATTTTGCTTTAAAGTTAACATCTCAATTTTCTGTTTCCAGTAGGCAGGAAGAATGGAGAACAGCAAAGGGAGAAGAAGAAGTAAGGGTGTATCGATCAGAAGAGAAAAGAAAACACGTAACGAGTCACATTCAAAGAGAAAACAAAATACCTACTTTCTCTAAGGTAAATAGTTGCTTGTACCTTCTTGCAGTAAGAAGCATAAAATTTAGCTCAAGTGTGTTAGGCCACATAAATTTACATTCCCCTTCTCAATTCCAAACTTATAAACCAGGGGTACAGGAATTTGTTTACCTACCCAGAAGGAGGAAGCATGTCTCTACTGAAGGTTCACTATGTTCTGAATAAACAATGGGGGTTACTTTGAGAAACCCCTTAAGTGAGAAGCCCTGGAAATCTGGTGTTAGGGACAGGATTTGCTATGGAGAGTTTGTCACTATTAATGAAAACATCCTGCTGCTGTTGTGTACACTTGGACATAGTGTTCTGTGGAAAGGTTGGATTAGAATTCAAGTCACAGTTCTTAACTTTAACACATTCAAATACATCTCCAAATACAGAACAGGGTATTTTCTTTCATGGTATCCTAATAATCATATTGCAGTTTTGTGTGTCCTTCTTGTAGTGAGGGACCCAAAACTGAACACAGTAACTGAGGTGGGGCCTCAATACGAGGTGTACAAGAATGTACGTTCAAGTAAAATACAGACCTTCAAGAACATCTGCAAACTGTCCCTCAAAGTAAAAACCTTTTATGGGATTCAGTGTGTAAAAATTAAGAAATTAAATACTAAGAGCAAGTATACAAAAGGCTCTGCAACTCTTAACTTTATCAGAGTACCACACTTAATGCCACTGCTGTTCATTACTCACTCTCTTGTGGAGGAAGGGACAGAGATGGAAAGCAATCTCAAAATAAGTACATTTCAGATACTTAGTAGTGGTTCTATACTTTTTAAAATACTGATGAGTTAATGTTATATGCAATATAAAGTGTAAATTTGAGGGGAAGTTTCTACTCGATACTAAATGTGAGTGTTCAGTTTGGCTTCTTTTTTCATACTCAGCCAAAGCAAAGCTTTCAGAAGAAGCAAGATGAACTGTCCTTTGCCTCCAAACAATCCATTAATAATTTTCAATTTCTTTATTAAATTTTTTTTCTTCACAATCTTCTTGTATTAAAATTGTATGCATTGCTATCTTAAGAAATAGTACCAATATGCTAACTTCAGTGCTGCAGTCACCAACATTAAGTGTAATTTGCCCAGGATAAAGAGAACAGGTATTTTTTCCATTATATCTCCAGTTCTTGGACATAGAGGGAAGAAGTTCTACCACTTTAGGTTTTGGAGATGTCCATGGCAGGGCTCCCTAATGAAATACCAGGACATCAGAAATATCCTAACTCCTTTTTTTCTCTCTGGGAATAATAGAAAATGAGCCTCAGAAATTCATATTTTAACAAAATTATTTTTTGTCTTGAGGGGGTGTGTTTTGGTGCTGATTTACAGACTTTCTCCTAGATTAATGAAACAATTACACTGCCTAAGTGTTTGTTGTTTTGTTTTTTTTTCCCCTTCGTCTACAGCCTAGTCAAAAGATCCTTCCTGATCGTGTGAATTCCTATCAGCTTGCCCTTAGATTTCTAATTGGGTTACAGTTTTCCTAAAATATCACTAGGACATAAAAATAGCAGGGTAGGCTAGTTGGTCCAGTGTTTTGGTTTCAGCAATTACTTCTATCACATCTCTGAAACAAAGAAACTTAATATGGAAGTTTTGAAAAAACTTTTATCAGAGCAGAAATGTCTTAGTCTCCGAACTTGAAAGGTAGCACTGGATCCTTTTGAGCCCCATATTTTTTTGTGAATATTCATGCCCTTAAAACCCTTCAGAGCAAAAGCTAGTTTAGGAAAACCATTCTTCAGTTTAATGTATTTACCTAGAGAAGAATATGTCCTTCATTTGTCTCGGTCCCTGGAGAGTCTGTGAGCTGGATTCAGATGCTGAGAATTTGAGCGAGAGGTAACTCAGTAAATCCTTCAGTCACTTTCTGCCTTCATCCTGAGGAAATACAGCAAAACTCAGACAGTTGTGGTCTCTGCACTTGAATATGGCAGTAAATTTTCCATGTAGAAATTATTGCTTAATTCAGTAACACTTTCAGAACATTTAAATAAATCTTTCTTAAACCCTACAACATACTTTTTTATGACATCTTGGGACAAAAAAACTCATTCTTTCATAGTTTATTCTTCATTAAATGCATCTCTTTTTGGCTGACTTATGTTGTTCAGGAGTACACTAATTCTAATCCTTTGAGGTAAAGCCGAGAAGGATTCAGAAATTAGTATTTATCAAATGGGCTTTAAATAAGTAAATTTGCAATTAAGAAAAGGATGCTTGATCCCAAGTGACTGAGTCTCCCAGTTAAATAAACTGATCAGATTTTAGCTGTTTTTGTTGTTGCTTATGGATAGAAGAAGCAACACTTTTGCGTGGTAGTGAATGAACAACAGGAATGGTGAATTGGAGTTGTCATCTTCTGTAGTGTCCAAAATAAAATAAAATCAACACCTGGGAAGAGAAACAAGACTATGCAGTCCAGAAACTGTTTGTGTGATATTTGTAGGTTTTTTTGATGTGGGTTTTTTTTGTTGGTTTGGTTTGTTTGTTTAATAAAAATTAGTACCTTAGTTATAGCAACTCTCCTGTTGCTGTTCTTTACAGTGACTGAAAGGTACTGTGTAAATCTTCCTTTGTCTTGAGTGCAAGCAGTAGGTTTTGATACTGGTACTTTGTAACTTCAACTAGTGCGGTGAGACTACAGTACAGTGTTGCTATAGGGAATTCTCAAGGGTTTAATGAAAGAAAGCATTTATGGTCTTGAGGAGCTGGGGAACATCTCAAACAAAATGCAGGGGGAAATATTATCTTCTAGTCATCTATAGACCCAAGAATTACAGCGTCAAGCATTTTAGAAAGTGTGTCACTCTACAGTAGTGTCAGCTGGTCTGGGAACAGAGTCAGCGGGGCTTGTATTGAAACGTTGTCCTCGGGCAACTTCAGTTGTTTTCCTACCAGTAGGAAATACTAATTTTTATATCATCTTCTGAAATTTAACACTTCCATTCATTAACAGTTGTGTTCATAGAATATAAAAAAAAAAAATAATATTTTCTTCTTTTCCCTTCTAACTGAAAAGAGTCAAAAATACAGAACTCAAATGAAAAAGAGGATAGGAACAAATGTTTGGATTACAAGCTAAAGCGTAGGTCAGTAAGGAAGAACACAGAGCAGCTGCAATTACTTTTTGAGGAGATTCCAAAATGCTATTACTCATTTTTAGTCCAGCGTCATTATATGGTGTGATAAAAATAGTACAGAATTATAGCTCAGTCTTTCTTCTTTAACAATATCTGCAACTTAGATGGAAGTCACATAAGTGTTTTGATGTTTAAAGTTAGAAACCCCACATTTCTTTGACACGAGTCGTACTGGGAAGTTTGTATGTGATTGCTTGAGGAACTAACAGAGTTGTGTGGGAGAACCCAAAAATCTTGAGTATTTGGACTTGAGCAGTATTTTGTATCACTGTTCTTCATGTTGGATAAAGAGCTCAGTATGACTTTCTGAGTCGTGGGTGAGGAATGGGGTTTTCTCTGATTATTTTTTAACAAAAACGCTTTCAAACAAGTCCCTGACTGACAGAGGATTGAATGTGGCATTGGAATTTTTGCATTTTCAAAGTGGAACTGTGTTTGAAGTTACTTTTATTTCAGGAGCATGCCAAAGATGAGAAGTGAGATAAATACCATGCTTAGGTAAATGTTCCTGGTCCAAGTAATTAGAGTATTAGTTTATTAAACTACTGAAATTACAGAGCATTTTAATAAATATTAAAGAGCGTGAAATTTCTGTACACTTGAGGGTTGATGTGGTGTGTGTCCTAGTAAAAAGAATAATGGCAAAAATGGAAATATTTCTAATTACCATTAAGTGGAAATTACGAGAAACTTCAAAGAATTAAGATTAGGTATTGTTACATATGGACAAAAGTAATCCTAGGCCTCTGTTGTGATAGGTGCTGATGACTGTGTTGTAAACTAACAGAAATCAGTGAGGAAAAACGTGTGCGTTGTTTTGCTGAAGGTAGCTTAGGTGTATTTTTTTAACTTACATGCTATTTAAACACTACTTCTGGGTAAATCGGCAACTTGTTAAGAGGAGAATCATCTAAAACCCGAGAGGCTAGCACTTGGTGCTTAGTGTCCATTGTCTTCACTGCTTTTGAACAGCTCTTACTAATTTCTTAGATGTAAGCGATGTGGTAAGAGCAAAAATTAAGCAATGACAAGCACTGGTCCAGGCTTGAGGAGAATATGGAAGGATGCTCGTTAGCCAAAGACAAAATGACAAGACAAGAGTGGCAGTGGGCACAAACTGCTGGAAGAAAGGACGTTTTGCCTGAGCATACGGAAGCACTTCACTGTGAGGGTGACTGAGCACTGCCACAGGCTTCTCAGAGAGGCTGTGGAGTCTCCAACCATGGAGATACTAAGAACTTGTCTAGATGTGGTCCTGGGCAACTGATTCTAGGTGGCCCTGCTTGAGCAGGAGGGGATAGACCTCCAGAGATCTTCCAACCTCAACCATTCTGTGAAATAAAAGCCGCTTTATGTATGAACAGCTTGGGGGGTATGTTGTGTTTATCACCTGAGGAGAACTCATGGTCACTGAAGAATGCTAAACTCTTGGACAAAGGTATATATTAGTGACCTCAGTAAAGCAAAAGTATCCCGCTCCAGAAGAATAAGAACTGAAATTCGGTAAGGGCAAATTTAAGTTCAGAGATAGATGTTAGTTTGAAGAATTTGGCTAGCGTATCTAGGAAAAATGAAAACAGTTACATAGGCTACTTGACAAATGAGGTTTTTTTCAGCATTATGTTTCAAATGTAATGTTGTGAAAAGCATATGCAGACAAAAAAAAAACCCTCTCAAGTTTCCATCCTTTGTCTTAAAAAGGCTGTGAGCATCTATTTGCTGTTGGAGTTCTGATACTAGACATACGCTTGTGTCCTGCCCCTGTTTCACTTCCTAGCAGAGGCTAATTCCTGTTGCCTTAAGGAAGGAGAAACCATTCTCAGGAAATAGATACTGCTGCTGAAGAAATACTGTGCAGTTGTTACAGTCAAAGCTTTCCAAAATTGCTGTAGCCCTGTGTGAAAGTGCAGCAAAGCTGTTCTTCCCGGTGGAGTCAGCGTCGTAAGGACAGTCGAGTGCAGTGGTCTGAGCTGTCAGGGCAGCACCGAGTTTCCGCTGTCCCTTTCACAAAAGGCGTTGCAGACCCTCAGCACTCTCCAGGTGACACATGTGTATCCATCTGTCTCCAATACAGGAAGTGCCAGCATTTGTATTTCGCAGAAAAGCTGTTGTGACAACAGCTGTAATTTCTAATGTATCTATAGATGTGTTCTGGTATTGACTGGAAGCCTTGGGTATGGTACGAGGTGCTTGTCAGCATATATGGCTGTTCATTGAAGTATACAGGGAGACAAAGCAATGATTGAACCTCAATTCATAGGTTACCTTCACTTTATTTCCAAGCCTCCCATTAGAGTTGAGAGTCCAATTTAGAGCTTTTTCTTTAGGATATATGTTGGGAGGGGGAAAGACCGTCAGCTCTTTCCTCACTCGTTGAACATGTTGGTGATAGATTGCATTTTGTCAGAAAAAGCTTGTAATACTTTATCTTTTTAGTTAAAAAGATAAAGGTGACCCCATCCCTTCCCCAAATAAATAAAGACCTGTCTGACCTGCAGCTTCTCATCAAATTTTGGCAAAGCTATATTGAATATGAGTGATGTTAATACATTATTTAGCAGGATGTGTACCTTATGGTCCCTGCTTGATCAGGGGAGTTGGACAAGGTGACATTCAGATGTCCTTACCAACTTCAATCATTCTATTATTTATGGATACCTACTGGTAACTTTTTGGGTTTGTTTTGGTTTGGTTTTTTTTGTCTCCGTTCTTGTTTTGGTATTGCATTTTTCCCAAAGCAAGTTGTTAATCTTTGGCATTGCTCTGGTTCAGTATTTATATAGTGAAGTTACTTGCTTCCATGAAGGAATGATCTGGGGAGCTGTCGTTCTCAAGCTTTCAGCTGGGAAGAGAGAACTCCTCTTTCCAAAACCAAAGAGCGATTAATTCAGAGTGCTTCAGCTTTCCAAAGATCCCTAGTTCTGGTATAACTGGGGAACTTACTGTACCGTGTTTCACGATGCTAAGAGGCATATGGCTTTATAAAAAAAAGTCACAGAATTCCATAGCAGAAGCAAGTTGCTGTAATGCTGGCTTTTGTGACCTCTCTGCTTCAGCAATGAATCTCGAGAGCTTGATGAGAAGTGAGCAGCCCCAGAAGGCTGTGTGATGGGTTCAGACACTAGTCTTAATGCTGCCTCGGTGCTGTTCTGGGTCAGGTCAGAGCAGCTGGAGGTGATCTGGTACATGCTGCCAGTTGAAATCCAGAAGAAGGAATACCCGAGGTCTCAGAAGTCTTGGACAGTGTTTAAATGCTGATTGCTAAGCAGCCCCCTTAGAAGTGTTGTTGGTAGCTGTGCTGTAAATGGTAGCTTCCCTAACTTGGATTCACTGGGCAGAGCAAAAGAAATGTGCTCACTGAACAGAGCAGAGAGCAGTTTGTGTTGGTTCTGTGCACTTTGGTGCATACTGTAATGCAGTTGTACAGATGGGCGTGCTGGCCTGCCCTGCTCAACTGTTGCAGCCACGCCTGAGAAAGGCATCTACTTTTTAACAAGGAGGGTAGGAGAAAAGCTCTAGCTACCAGAGTTCTGCATTTTAAGGAAAACTGTTGTGACTACGTGTTGTAATTTAACCCCAGCCAGCAAACTGAATACCACGCAGCTGCTCGCTCACTCCCCTCCGGTGGGATACAGGAGAAAATCAGAAGAGTACAAGTGAGAAAACTTTTGGGTTGAGATGGACAATTTAATAGGTAAAGCAAAAGCCGTGCACACAGGGAGAGCAAAACATGGAATTCATTCACTACTTCCCATTGGCAGGCAAGTCGTCAGCCATCCCCGGGAGAGCCAGGCTCCATCACGTGTAACGGTTACTTGGAAAGACAAATGCCGTGACTCTGAACGTCATCCCCCCACTTCTTCCTCCAGCTCTATATGCTGAGCGTGATGTCATATGGTATGGGATATCCCTTTGGTCAGTTGGGGTCAGCTGTTAGGGCTGCGTCCCCTCCCAACTTCTTGTGCACCTTCAGCCTGCTTACTGGTGGGGTGGTAAGAGAAACAGAAAAGGCCTTGACTCTGTGGAAGTGCTGCTCAGCAGTAACAAAAACATCTCTGTGTTATCAACACTGTTTTCAACACAAATCCAAAACATAGCCCTGTACCAGCTACTATGAAAAAAATTAACTCTATCCCAGCCGAAACCGGCCCACTAAGGAAAACCAAATCTTAGCTGCTGCTGCTGCTTAGCCAAGTTTTAGTAGTTTTCACCAAAAAAGTGGGGTTTTTTCCTCAACAAACAGATTCAACTTCATAAACCAGCTTTCATCATACATGACAGGAAAGATTGTCTCTTTCCTACAAAAGAAAAAGAAAATCCAAGAGGAATAGCTACAAGTAGTTTGCCCTACTAGAAGGCTCTGGTAATCTTGCTGCCTGTCTGTGGTTTGCTCTCTAGTTCTGCTTTCTTCATCTCTGGGACTTTCGGTTTTGGTTTTTTTTTTTTCCCAACTATATCAGCACCTAATAGATAGCTGAGGTTTTCTTTGTGGAAGAGAGGAAGTACTAGGGAAGTGTATCTCCTTTTGTGACACCTAGGAATGTGTTCAGAAAGCATTTTGTTAGTTCTGAGCTAGGCTGAGGTCAAATATGAATGCAAAAAAAAATTAGCACAAAACTCTTGACTTTGAGATCGTAGCTCTTGATTTTTTTGCCAGAGGTTGGGGACTAATACAAGATTACACACTTCATATTGAGAGCAAGTGTTTGTATTACGTACAGGAAGAAAAAAATGTCTTGATGCTGTAGTGTGAAATGTTTCTTAATTGCAGCCTTATTTCATTTTTTGAAGCCTCATAAGAACTCAGATTCTTTCCAACTGACTCGTTCATTTGAACTCTTCCATGCATCATCATACCATCTGAGGACCTTTACTTGCTAACAGTCATCTGTGTATGTTGAGGGATTTATTACTGTGTGGGTCTCTCTTCTAACAGCTCTCTCTCCCCAGCTGCTAAATAACACTCTCTGGAGTCCTGTGTAAGAGCCTCCTTTCCTCTGATGGCTATTTTTTGTGTAGTTCTTGAGCTGTTACAGCTCTTGGTAGCCTAACAGTAGTTAACTACTGTGTACCCTGTAAAGAGTAAAGAGTTCTAATACTTAAAGGTAAGAAATTTCTGTTATATCTGGGAAGAAATTTTAGTTATTTCCAGAATATATTGAACTGCTTGGTGCTTATATTTCACTATGCACGTAGAGTGTTTTCTTAAACAGTTCTTTAGTTTTGTGCCCTGTTTTTGCTACTGCAAAAGTTGCTTCCTGGAATACTGTAATTAAAGAAAATCATTTTTACTTCTGTGTCTTCACAGAACCATTCTCATGATCATTTACTGGACACTAGCGACTCAAGAAAACAGCAAGCTAATCAGCACAACTACCGTACGAGATACGCAGTAGAAGAAACTGCAAGGCCTGCTGAAGAGTTAGAAAATGGACACAGTTCCTCAGATGTAAGATCCTTATTCATGAGGCAATCTTATGTATTCCATTTCTACTCCCTAAGCTTCTGCTTCAGCTAATTAAACGTTGTTTCTAGTGGAAACTCTGGTTAAGTTTTTCACTGTGCATTTTCTTTTACCTCTTCAAAAATTATGTTGAATTATGTTATCCCATGCTGTTCTGTGTCTTTAGTTTTGACTGAAAAGACATTAACAAAGGGGAGAAATGCTCATTTGTAAAGGCATTTTGCAAAGTGTACTTATGCCATGTTGAATCTTCCCTATATTTATAAGCCCAATCGGTGTGGCCCATATGGCCTAGGAGTATGGGCACCAGCTCTAGGTGGCCTTGCTTGAGCAGGGAGGTTGGATAATACAACCTCCAGAGGTCCCTTCCAGCCTAAAGCATTCTGTGTTTCTGTAGCTACGGTAGGGAAATGAGTAATAAGAGTATATACATCCTTACAGGGTTTTTGTTAGATAATAAATGAGAACGTATGGAAACACTGCATTAAAAGGACTGGAAATAGTTTTCAGAATTAAGCTAGTCATTTTAAATGGAGACTGTGAAGCACTCAGGCCTCCAGTAGCTGTATGTTTAAAAAATGTTGCTCTACGCTGTGTGTCTGTCCAGACATAGATATTTCCTTCTTTTTATTTAATTAAGTCCATTAAAGTAACTGCAAACTAAAATGCCTTTTTGCCAACAGAAAGCTTTTATAATGCTGTATATTTATAATACATAAAAAGCCTAGAATAGTTTTAGTCATATTGTCATGTATGAGAACATTTTTGAGTTCCAAAGAAAATGATTTCTTTTTCCCTGCCTCCCTCTCTGCACCCCCTTGTTAGGAAGGGGAAGTAGTTGTTGCCAGCGGTGGAACATCAGAAGATGATGAAAGAGCATGGCACAGTGATGGCAGTTCCAGGTAGGTGACAGTATACCTTACAGAGAGAAGTCTTGCTGATAAATTTAAAATAATCTTTTCTGTAAACAGCTAATGAGTAATAATAAAAAACTCGTGCATGTTTAGAAGAGAAGATTAAAAAAAACCCTTAAAACTTCCAGGATTCAATTTCCAGCTGTATTACTAACTAAAGTTTAGGGAAGGTTCATCCATGTTTGCCAGAAGCAGAATTGTTTCAGATTGGTTTTGCAGGAGGGTAATTCTTTTCAGGCGCACGCATGCTTCATGCATGTGGTAGTAGTTTCCTGCGACTGTCAGTCTGAATTCCAACCGAGGATGAGCAGAGGCAGTCACGCAGCTCAGAGAGCGAAGATTGAGGTAGCTTCAACCCAGCTTTTGTTTCTTCTTTAGCAGATTTTTTTCCTTTTGGTTTTCTTTTTGTTTTGCTCAAATATATTCAAAACCAAAGTCTTGAGAACAGTATCCAGACTTCAGCATGTGTGGTCTCAAATTGTCCAAGTAAACAGTGGATTTACTTCTAGTGATGCTACAAGTTAAGCTTCTTGCAGGACTGAATTATCTCAAGGCTTTTGGTTTACTACCATTTAAATTGTAGCTACAATATAGAGTTTTAGGCACTGGTTTTAACTATTAAAATATTGTACTTATTTAGACTTTTAACTACAGTCATTTGTTAGGTTACGTTATATCGTTATATAATCCAATGCACTCTGAATTGCTTTTTCAACTTTTTTCATTTTTTTTATCTTGGGTATACCATACATAGTGACTACTCTAGTGATTACTCTGACTGGACAGCAGATGCAGGAATCAATTTGCAACCACCAAAGAAAATTCCTAAAATTAAAACAAAGAAAGCAGAAAGTAGCTCAGAGGATGAAGAAGGACCTGAAAAACAAAAGAAGCAAATTAAAAAGGAAAGGAAAAAAGGAATTGAGGAGAAAGATGGACCATCAACATCACCAAAGAAGAGGAAACCCAAAGAGAGAAAACAAAAGGTTAGATGTTCTTTGTATGTTCCAGGATGCTCACTCCTACTGACTCAGAAAGAGATGAATGATTCAGTTATGTACGCAATTTAATATTGTCTAATTTGTAAACACATAATGTCTTTTACTCATAATAAATTACTCTTGTAAGTCAAATGATACACTGCTGTAATTATATACTTTCTAAATTTGATGAGTTGCACTTAAGGAGCACTTTTAATGTCCTTAACATCATGTTTTCTCAGACTAGAAACTTCCTTTCTATCGAGCACTGGCATAACAAGTGCCTGTATATTTTCAGCTATACTGAAAAAAGCCTCCCCGCTGCACAGTCGTGTCATCTCTTCTCTGTCAGTTCCACAGAGTACCATATTTGTATTATGGTTGCCACTGCACTTCCCTCTAGGGGAATTTCACTGGTTTTTGTTATTGTCTGTATTTTGTTTGCTTTCTAATATAACCATGTAATTTCAGTTTAGATCGATACATGGAAATTTTCAGTGACTTCTGTTATTTTCCATGTGTTGTGGTTTGGGAGGGGGTTTTTAGTTTTTTAGAACAGAAAACATTTTCTTCATTCTTTCTTTATGGAGACCAGAAGTGATTTATCTGGTAGATGCTAATTGCTTTCATAAGCTCATAGCTTCTATGTTTGCAATACCCAAGGAAACCAACTGTGTCATCTAAGTAACTGAATAACTGTATTTTCTTTCTTTATAAGATTAGGAGTCCTCAGCATTCCTTATTAGTTCCACATTTTGGTCCTCCTTAGTAGGTAGACTGACATAACAGCTAGTGTAATATGCAGGTTGACAGAGTATCAGCTTTACTGTGAATCTTTGTTATGACATACAGGATGTTAGGTCTTCACTCTTTGGTTAGACTACTTCTTGTTTATTGTCATTTGTTGTAGTGTCAATAGTAATAGTGCCTTGGCATTTACACAGTCTGAAACCAGAAGACTGTATGAAATCAGGAAAATAGATGGTGGGGGGGTGGTTTAATGGTTGAAACCTCTAGTTGAGGTTTTTATTATAAAATCTAAGACTGGCTGCCAGCCTAGTATTTCCACTTTGATTGAAGCTGAACTGACTGGTTTGGGAATCTTGTACCTGTTTTGGTCCCAGTTATTGAGATGCAGAAGGTCTTTGATTCCTAAAATGTCAGACATAGCTATTTCAGACTTTTAAAGATGACCTGCTGCTTTCTTGAATCACAAGAAAATATTAGTCTGGAAGGAATAGCAAAAAATCATCCCTCTTCCATCTGATGCTAGGTGGGATTAATTATACCGGTTATTCCTGACAGATGTGTTTGTCTTTGAAGTTTCTTGTGGTGGAGATTCTACCTCCTTAACGGGCAGAGAGCTCACAGCCCTTACTGGTAAAGGCTTCCCAATTCCTGAACCTGAATCAAAATTAAGACTTTCTGTCGAGGAAAGAAATTTTGACCATCTTTGTAGCCAAGCACAGAATCTTAGGAGTTAAGAAAGGAGTAGAGAAAGAATGTTATTATTCTCCGTTAATGCATAGCCTGTCAAGATCTTGAATGGTGCTTGCATTTCTAATCCCTCTCCACCAAAACTCAATGTAAAACATGATACAGCAGTGAAGAAGGGCAAGAAAGGAGCACTCAGGAAGATCAAAGGGTACAGAATAATTTTTTCTTTGGGTCAGACACAAAGCAGCTGACTCTTAGAAGGGAGAGAGTTGGGCGGACATATATAATAAAAAAGCTTTTATAAAATAATGAGTGATTTAGAAATGAATAAATGCAGAATGATTTACTTCCTTATTTTGTTACAGTGAATTGTAACACCCAGTGACACAGACATGAAGTTCAGAAAAAAAGCTCTTTCCTCTTTCCACCCCCTGAAAGCAAACAAAAACCCCAAACTACCTGAGCGTGTAGTCAGGTTGTGGAACTAATTACGAAGGATTTAGTAGAGTTTCAGAAATGATTAAACAGATTCCCTGGCACTAGTCTCTTCCTGATGATTGAGTTCAGGCTTGGCTCCCGGAGAGTCTTAAACTGATGAATATGTGAAGTTTAAGCACGGGAAGATTTTCCGTTTAAAGGCTGTTTCTTCCTGCCTTACCATAATTCACCAATGAGCTACACAGAGTTTGCTCTGACGGAGTGCATCAGTTTTTCAAAAGACAGACCTGCTCAAACCTCAGAATCCACAAGTTGCATCTGTGTTAGTGATTTACTGCAATGGAGAGGTTCTGTTTTGATTTCTTGTTTGTTTAACTATGTGCTTTTCCCTGTGGGTATCCACCAATGCTCCAGTGGTTCACTCAAAGCAGTGCCCATCCTGGTGAAATTGTATTTGACTTTTTGCAATGGAATTACAATTGGGAGTATCCCATTTGCAGTCTGGGGATGCCAGAGTCTTCCACTAGTGGCTATATGGAGTGGATTTCTGCACAGCTGTCCAAAGTTGCTTTCTGTACCTGCCCAAGATTCTGTTAGTAATTCCAAAGCAACTTTGTTTGAATGGTTGTACAAAAACCTGCTTTGTCTGGCCTGTTAGATACAGATGTGCAGTGTGCACCTAGGAGCAGCAACTGTAGTGAAATTCATCACTTCAAAATACAGGATGTGGACATAGAATCTGGAAATGCAGTTCCACAGCACGTTATAGTAAATATGCCAGAACGTAACACGGATGTACCCAATCCAGGTCATTTTCACATGTTTTACTTCTCTGTACTCACTAATCTCCTCTTCCTCCTTTTGCAGGGTTCCTTAATTGCAGGCAACTGTACAGGGAATGGCATATTTCAGTTTTAACTTTTTGGACATGAGATGTAGTTACAGGAGTGTTAATAAATTTAATCTTTGTTAGAAGAGCTGCACCATCTCTCTCACACACACAAAACCAACAAACTTAAAAAAAAACCAAAACAAGCTAAAAATATCCGCTTAGTTTATTACTTATCCACTTATTATTTATCCACTTTCAGATTATGAATGTTTTCAATCTTGGTGTTAGTGTAAGCAGTTAAATAAGATTTATCTTCACGCTGGCAATAATTTTATATGAAATATACTTAATAAATGGCAGTTGATTTTAATAAAACACTTCCCAAGATACAAGGCTTCCCCAAATGTTAATTTATTCATACCAATCTTCGATGTACATTTTCTTTAGAGGCTGGCTGTAGGAGTTCTGGCAGAAAATGGTTTGACACTGGAAGAATGGCTGCCTTCAGCGTGGATTACAGACACTGTTCCTCGTCGGTGCCCGTTTGTGCCCCAGATGGGGGATGAGGTATTGTAGTTTTTCGCTCTGTATCCTTGCTTCTTTCAGTTTGGTTTGGCCTTTCTTATTTTCATCTGTGTGTTTTTCCCAGAGATTTTTTTTTCTCAGAATATTCTGGATTTTCTTCAAAACATTCTTTGATCTGGCTAGAAATTTGCTTTCGCTTCCTTTAGTCTTTCACATGCTTAAAAAATACTCTGCACAATGTTGCTTTGACTTTTTTACTACATGATGTTGCAGTAACATTCCTTTTTGTACTATGTTCAGTATGTTAATTTTCTTATGACATGTACATGCAAGCTGTGTGAGGTGCTTTATCTAGTGAAACTAGTCCTTAGTTGTAGAGCATCTTGCATGCTCTAAGAAATCAAATACAGATTTGAGGAAAACTTCAGTCTGTGACTTGAAGTAAAAAAAAAAATAAAAAAATTAAACCTCTTGGGGTGGGTGGGTTTTTTGTGGGTTATAAGTTTGGGGCTGGTTTTTGGTTTGGTTTTTTTTTTGGTGGGCGGTGTGTGTGTATTCTATTGTGTGTGTGTTTTTATAACTAATTTATTCTGAAGAAAAATTCTGATACTGTCCTTTTCACTTGTGTTTCTGGTACCAGGAAACTTCCGCTGGTCTCTTATAGGAGAAAACCACAACACAAGTTTTGTACATGTTTTATATGAACTAGACTGTAACCCTTTGTAAATATGGCCCATATGTTGCAAGATACAGTAGCAAAAGGTTACCCACCAGTTTCTTCTTTGGAATATATAGTGCTTGAACATTAACAGTGAATTGTATGAGTAAGTAATATCAGATAGAAAGCAGTTTTGAAAACCAGAGTCTGTGAACGTTTCCTAAAATCCCCTCAGGTTAAAATAAGAGGAAATAGGTGCCTTATGCTGTAACGTGTAGTCTTTTGGCTCTTCAGGTAGTGGTGTGTTTCTGAGGTACTAAACAGAGTTCTTGTATAGCTCGCACCCTCAGAATACAGTTGGAGAAATACTTGACATGATGGCAAAGTTGGTTAACTTTGGTCCTGAGCTAGAGCTGTTTGCAGGCATAACCCTAGAAACTGAGTCAGGAGCAGAGGTTGTACGTGCGAGCAGTTTTGTTTTCACTGGATTGCTTCGCTGATGCAGTTCCCAGCACAGCTATGCAAAAATTAAATTAGCAGTGAGGGAGGGAAGGAGGACTTCCAGTTCAGAGCTGCAACTGGAGAAAATGCTCGTGTATTTATACCCTTCAGCTGTTACGTTCTGGAGATTGTGCTGTTCAAAAGATCAAGTCCAAGTAAATATATTTGGTTCCTGATACCATCTGGATACAGTGAAGCAGCCAAGTATTTATCTGCACTGTATTACTTAGGAGACTTCAACATTGTATCAGTTTAGTAAGATAAACTGGTGTGTTTGGTTTGGCACCTGCTGAATGGCACGTGTAGTGTGTACTAGGAATAGCTAAGTAGGTTGCATCCTTTTGGCTGAAAAATGCTTTATATTGATGAACAGGAAATTTTCCTCTCCTGTGTCTAGAAAATAGTTGCAGCAATAGAGAATATGTTCATAATCAAGCTGCTCTGTCTTAAAATTCCACCTTTGGTACTTGCCCTCCCTAGATATGCTTAAGATGTGACAATAAGCTATTCATCTAGAAAGTTACTTTTGAGATCCACAGAAATAAAATCAACTTTAATTAGAGAAATAGGATCTGAAGAGGTCTCGCACGGCCTTTGAACATTTTGGTGGATGGTTGGTATATTTGATAAGATTCGGGAGAAGAGATATTTCCAATTCATTCTTACAGCTGTACAAACAAGTAAGACAAAACAGCAGTGCTATATTTACTCAGTGCACAAGAATAGCACATACCATCCCTTTTCCCTTTTTGAATACTGCCATTTACAGACCTTTGTCGTGTGTCTTGAAGGACAGCGGAAACACACCAGGGAGAATGGACTGCAATTTCCCTGGCTGATTATCGAAATGCAATGCCTATTCCTTGGAGTATTCTGCCATTAACACAATAAAGAACAGTTTTGTCTGGGCACTGCAACAAACAAGGAGAAGCCATAATTTATCAAGATTAAAAATACAATTTCCTGGGAAAAGGCATAAATTCTTTTTTCTGCAAGTATCTTTCTAATTTGTTCTTCTGACAGAAGACGTAGTGCTTAGAGCCATTTGCAAAATGAAAATGTTTCACTTGTGTAAACAGTGGGTTGAATTTATTAGGTTTAGCAGAAACCCTAAGTGTAGGAGGGGTTGTTTATAGCCTGTGCCACTAAGTAGATCTTTTTTTGTTTTGATTCACTGGAAGGTATGGGAAACAATTGTCGCAGCGTTGAAAATGTAATTTAAATTAGCGTTATTTTACATCTGTCTCCCAGTAGCCTCGGTTCCTTTTCCTGCCAGTTAGATTCTGACAGTGCATAGGAGATTCTTACTGCTTTCACACCTTCTGTAACTTTCCCCATATTGTGCATGTTGAATGCTGTGAAAAACAAGAGTTTAAAAAAACCCCCATGGTGCTGAGTCCTTTTCCATTAAAATGAGCGAACAAAAAAAGTACACCAATAAAAAACAACAAACATCAAACCAAAAAAATCTTAACACCAAAACCCCAATTGCCATGTGACATTAAAGTTCAGTAACTGTTAATATAGAAACTTGACAGATACTCATTTATAGTGTTTCAAAATACAGCAGTTTTGGAAAGCATGTGGAAATACAAATATTAATGCGTTTATTTTTATAAATACATTTTAAAACTTAGGATGGGCTTTTCACTCTGCTTTCTTTGTCGTGTTAGACCTTTGAATTTGAACTACTGTTCCCTCATTCTGCTTGATGGAAATCCCATGTTTATGGCTTGGGGCACTTTAGAAGATTTTTTTAATCATTATTTTTAATTATTTTTTTTTTTTTTAAATGCATAGTACCTGCTGTTATCAGATCTTTGTAGTGATTAGTTTGAGGAACCTCTGTTCACATTTCAGATAAATTCCTTGAATATGTTTAAGATTTGCAGCTTAGTACTTCATTACCGTGATGTTTTATACCAAAACCATTCATCCACACAGCTTCATATACAACAGCATCAAACTAATAGACTCTGGATCTATGAACCATGGAAATTTATAGTGGAAGGATTTAGAAATTCGTGATAAGCACTTGAAATGTCTGTTTTCAGTTTGTTCATGTCTTTGTCAGCTTGCTTGTTCAGCGGTATGGATGCAAACACCAAAATCTTACCAGAACAGTAACAATCAGCTGAATTGTCCTTCCTAGAATATTTCTTCTTCAAAAAAGATATGATTAGCCAGACAGTGAATTCAGTGGTAATTGATTGTCATCTTAGGGCTGTCCTGCAGTGATGAATAACCAGGTGGATTATTGGAATTCATGTTACTGTCATTGAATTGTTCTGTAGTGTGACGATAAATGGATCTTTTTGTTACTGATCTTGTTTTCATTTTTGTTTTAGGATATTGTGCTCGTAGGGGAAAATAATGTTACAAATTTTTCCTACTTTTCTGTAAATGTTTCTATGATAACTGCTTTAATTGTCCACCTCTTATTTTTTTGAGAACTTGTGACTTTTGCAGGAAAACAGATGGGAAAAAGGTGGATGGTAACACAGAAAGTACACGCATTGTATGGCAGCGACATGCTCGCATTTCAGCTCCTCCTCAATGCCTTTGTTAGATAACTGTCACTTTTCACTTTTAGGTCTACTATTTCCGACAAGGCCACGAAGCATATGTTGTAATGGCTAAGAAGAACAAAATATATAGTATTAATCCCAAGAAACAACCATGGCATAAAATGGAATTACGGGTATGACTACTTCTTTATTTTTGCTCTTACCTTAATATTAAAAAAAGTTTGGGAACTAATTGAAAGATGATTCTTGATACAGATGTCTCTAATGTTGTCCTCTTAAAATATTAAGATGGGGGAAAAAGTTAACTTAATAAATAGTCAAATGAAATCAGACCTTAAACTACTTCTTTTTGCATCTGCTTGAGCAGATGAGGTGGTTACACTTTGTAGCAAAATGTTTTTCAAACAAGGTACATTGTGAAATAATGGCTTGTTTTGAAAGACTAAATTTCAGATATTTGATTTTGCCATGTTCTGGCAGAAATCTTGGGGGTTTTTTTCAGTTAAAAAAAAAAAAAGAGTTGTTATCAGAAAGTTATTCTAATCAGCTTCAGTGGTGGTCCATAACATTTTGCGTATTTCAGGAGCAAGAGCTGATGAAGATAGTTGGGATTAAGTATGAAGTGGGATTGCCGACACTCTGCTGTCTGAAACTAGCTTTTCTTGACCCTGATACGGGTAAACTAACCGGAGGATCATTCACCATGAAGTAAGGAAAGCAACATTATGTTCAAACTGGGGTTTTCTTGGGGGGGGGTGGAGGGGGGGGGGGGGGGGGGGGGGAGGGGAG